>OZ005652.1:121089067-121346567 GCA_963930645.1 Salticus scenicus | reverse complement strand
AAGGAGGTTTTTTTTTTTTTTTTTTTTTTTTTTTTTTCCCAAGGTTGAATATCTAGTAATAACAAACAGTAGTTTATGTTATTTTTTTTCTCTTCAATAAAATGACTCGACTTGACCTTTACTCCATTTGTGCTTTATTTTCTTTTATTTATGACATAATGTTGACAAGAACAGCCTATAATTAAAAAGGCTAACAAAAGTATTAGGAAAACCTTGTCACGTGAGTGATTTTGAAAGTTATAACGGCAAAAATAGTGTAGAATAATAATGATTTTTTTTCTTTTCTTCCAATATAATATAGCACTTACTTTTAATTTCAAAATACTTAAAAAAAAAAAAAAAAAAAAAAAAACTTTTTCATATAACTGTTCTGCTTGATATTTTTATTAATAAAACTAAGCATACAGAAATGCAGATAAACTGTTAGAATAAAATTCAATTGACACTGACAAAATGTTTTATATATACATGCATGTTAGTTAATTTTAATTGAACGCTTGCCAGAATGTGTGAAATAGATTATATTTAAATCTAAAACAAATGTAAACTTTTCATAAATTGTCGAACCGGTCAAAGAATTTTAAAAACATAATTTTAGAAAAATAATTATTTGAATTGTTTTGCTATTGTTTTAGTATAACTTTATAGTTTTATATGTTTTATTCTAAATCAAGATTTTTATTCTGAAGGAAATACTGCTTTTTTATTTTCTAAAACATATGTAAATATATTTTTCTACATTTCCGATGTTGTGCTTTGCTTATTTAAACTATATTCATATGGAAATTTTCTAATCTTTAAAGCATATATATTTTTTATTATGGCAATCCATTAAATGTTTTGCACTTTATTTAAAAAAAAAAAAAAAAAAAAAAAAAAAAAAAGAGTTAAAAAAACTCATTAATTATATGGAAACGTTAACTATTATTCAAAAAGAATGCAAATAGACATTATGTACATATATATTAAAAAAAAAATAAAACAAAACAGCTATTGCTGGTGAAACTTTGTAGAATTTTTAAAATATAAAAGTCATATTTTTTGATAATATTTGTGTGATTTGTGTGAAAAAACCAATAAAAAATTATAATAAATTTCAATGTATTAAAAATACTTAATGAGATTTGTCCGAATTTCACAAATAATGAAATCTTTACAAGTATCTTTTTTTTTGCAATACTTACAAAAGCAAACATTGCATTTGTCTCCATATATATTTTAAATATTCATATACACTGAAGCAAGAATATTGCCTATGTATAAAGGTTTTTTTCGTGCATTTTCTAAAAATTATGATTATATATAACAATAATATTTTGGGACAAATAATGTAGACGGTACTTTTAACTTTTGTAATCTGTATCAGTATATTACTGCTGTGCTGTATTTCGACTATTTCTTAAACAGAATATTGTTCATTTGACGGAAAAAAAGAAATTATTTAAATAAATCGAAATATTTCCATTCAAAAAATTTATCAAATATTAACATTAAAAATGCATATTGATTATTTTATGTTATTTAAAACTGTGTACACAACGCTACTTAATCTTTGTTCATCTCTATGATTTTTAAATTTAAATGCATTTTTAATTAAGAAGAATATTAATTGTAAATATTGGGTACATTTCTTCGTTTTACTTAATTTTAAGAACATATATTCCATAGTTACTTTTCTCTATATTTACCTCAAATTACTGATGATCAAAGTAAAGTAAATGCATTTGATATATAAATGAATTGTTTTTATGCATAAACGCAATGCTTGATATTATTATTATCATTATAATTTGTTTATTAATTTTTATTTACTTAATTATTTATTTATGTTTTGATGTTGAGTGGGTTTTATTTGTTATCGTAACGCATTGCGTACAAGCATGGTATTCATGGTTCCATTTCAAGTTTTTCTTTCTTTTTTTCTTTCTAACTTTTGAAAAACCAGCATTGAAACAATTAATTCTGCATTTAATTTATAATTCCAAAGAGGTATATGTGCTTGATAAATACAATGAAATGTGCGCTGATAGAATTAACACGTCTATCCCGAAAAGAAATTGCAAATACATTTTTAACTGCCTTTTTTATTTAGTTTTTCTTTTAAGAAATTGGTGGATCTAAAATACAGCTGTTTTTGATATCAAAAGTATATAAAAACCGCAAGCAGATGTAATAGCTTTTTAATTCCGTTTAAAAAGTTCATATAAAATAGACCATGGTATTATAACTTCATTCCACAATTAGACACAGCAGGGAGCCAGCTTGTCTCTTATCATAACGAAATTTCTGATACAAGATTTATCGAAGTCTTTTTTCTTTTTTTTTCTTTTTTTTTGTCTTTGGTGCATTAATTTTTATTGTATTGATTTTATTTCAACTTTTATGGTATATATATTTTAGATTTAACCTTAAAATGCCAGTCTTATTAGACATTGCTTGAGAAATAAGGAAATGTAGAAATTGTTTCAGGTGATTTAAAACTTTTTAACTACAGCTACCATATTTTTTATTGTCTAGTTTATTCAATTTTAATGTTTTACTTCTATATTTTAAACCTGCTTGTTTTTTCTTATAATGGTGGTGTTGTTATTCAAGATAATTGTCAACTTTAGCATTTTTAGCTAACAAAAAATATTAATAGTTTTTTTTTTTTTTTTTTAGCAGTAAAATTGTTATAATATGTATAGATATATATATATATTTCTATTTTAATTTTTTTGTACCCAAAAAGTGCTATAGTTGAGAACTATGGTATTTTAAATAACTGTCTGCATTTCGAACATGGGTTTCTGTGCAATAATCTCCATAGATGGACATTAATTATTTCGATAAATTCTCATCGTTAGAAAGCTATAATGATTCTAGCCCATATTTTTATTTTCGTTTTTTGTTACATATTTATATTTAAAGGATATTGGCATTTTTAAGATATTTAACTACGAATAACCTGAATAACGATGAGTATAACAATGACAAAATTAATAATAACAGTAAAAATTTACTTTAAAACAAAAGTCTTAAAATCTATTGTGCGTTTGATTACTGAACATTTTATAATTGCAAAAAGTAAATAAATAAAGAGTTATAAATTGATAGTTATTATATGGATTAAAAATTTTAGAAAATACAATCTCAAAAAAAAAAAAAAAAATCATAAGTTTTCTGTTACATAAACGCTTCCAGTAAGTCGAATGCTCCCCGATACATTGATAAAGTTGTATAAAAACAGTTCTAGGTCGCATCATATACAGCCTCAGAATTAAGAAAAAGGAAAATAAAAATCATTATTAATCTACTTTATAATGTTTTTATTAAAGTTCTGCTATAGAAAAAAATAATTCCGCACAATGTGCTTTATGGGTTAAAAAAAAAAAAAAAATAAAAAAAAAAGAAGTAACAAGCGTTTTAACGTTAAAAGAAGCACCACATAACTTGTTTTCTTAAGTGATAAGTAAAAATCTTTGAATGAACACCATAAAATGTAAAAAATTTCAATTGTGATTTCGTTGTACCCAATTTGTCTGATTGTTGGAAATTTTGCATTCAGTCCACATTTCCATAATTTCTTCAGAATTTTTCACAACTAGTGTTTCGTAATTTTCGATTGGCCAATCACCCACATTCCGCCTAATCCTTAGATGAATTCGATCTCTTCTCAAAATATAGTAGCACCCTTCCCTTATTTCTTTATGCACTGAAGACGGTACTCTAAATGCTACTGAAACAGCTGTCTACTTTCATATTACTTCTATTAAGCGTTCTTGACGTTGTTGTTTGCCTTGTTTTTATAACTCTCAAAAATTGTTCTGATCGAAAGAAAGCACGATCCTTCGTCTGACGAACAAAATAGCACAAGTGCTACAAACGAAGCGTCAACGCACGCTGCCGCTTTAATTGCAACGCGTGTTCCTACTTTGTTCTCCTAAAGAAGAGTCATGTTTTCTTTCGACTTGAAACAATTTTGGTGAATATTTGCATTTTTATGCTTTTATGGTTTTTATTCAAAGTTTTTTACTTATTAGAAGGCACACGCTAACATTTCATTTTTTCACTAATCTTTTAACAATAATTTTTAAAATATGTCTTATTATTTCATAACACAATAATGAAATTTTGATCATCATTTACACTGAAAAAAAAAATTCACTGTCATCTAGAAAACAAATTGCAGCGTTTGAAAAACAGTTCTATATCATCTTTATAAATTCTAGTTCTCTTTGCCGGGAAGTTATGGCACCCCGTACTAAAACTCCTGAGCGTTTTCATTTATTCTCGTGATCAAATCTATTTAAAAATCTCTGCAAATAAACACGAATACAAGAGGCGAATTTTAGTAACTATAATTCGAGTTCATGAATCAATTCTAGAATTCAAGCGAGTATTTTTCGCAATTTAAAAATTTCATAATAAAATGCATCTTTTCACCATCTAGAAAAATTTAGACTAGAAATTCTCGATCATTTCATCTATTTAGCTTAATTGTCTACTTTATTCGCATAACACGGTAATCTATATTTCTACTTTAGGTAATCAGAAATACTTATTCGGTCTACATGAAAACGGTGTATACTTTATCTTCAACGCAATAAGATAAAGACACATTTTTATTCACTGATGACTTTGTGGATTGGGTGCGGCTTAAAAATCACCTCCAATTAATGTAATTTAAATTCTGAAACTCTCGTTAGGGAATTTTCTGAAATATAAAATTCTGTTTTTTTTTTTTTTTTTTTTTTTTTTTTTTTCAGAACATTTTATTTTTATTTTAATGTATGTCTGTCTATGATTTAAAAATATGTATTTAAGGAATCAAAGCCGAGGTCAAAGTTTTTTCAACACCCTGTATAAATCTCTTTTATTATATTAAATATACAGTGAAATGAAATTGATTTGACAAATAAAAAGACTTGACTCCTGTTACTCATTTGTAATACTCTGCAATGTTGAAATTCATTTCTATTTGAACACTGCAAATATTTTAGGAAACATATCTATCATTAAATAATCTAACTTTCGTCCAAAATACATGACTGAGATATAAAAATATTTTTTTGTGATATGATCTTTGCACGTGATTCGAAAATATTTGGTTCTCTGATATGATCAATGCTACCAGCAGAATCATGTCTCAAAGGAAATGAACAATCACGTTTTCCCGTTACGCCCTAAATTAAAGGTTAAGAACAGACTTATATTAAAATTACAATTTTTTATACGTGTAATAACTCAAAACCAATTAAATAAGTAAATTTTTATTAATTTTTTTTAATACATACTTATATATAATATATATATTTATTTATTTATAAACTTGTATGCTACAGTCATTAAAAATTTCATTCTATATTTACTAAAAAACAGCGCAACCTTCTGGTTGATAAGCACTTAAACTTAATAATAAAACTTCTCATATATGTAAGAATGACCTTGCAAAACTCATTTGGTGTAATTTTAACAATAAAATTTCTAATTCACATAGCAAATTTGGGTTACCTATATATCACATAAGCTGAATTGTTATTATTTTAGCATAGCAATGCTCTCTGTCGTCCAACATGCACCCATATCAAAACAGCATAATTATTCATTTTATAATATGTATCCATATACTAGGTTTGGTGCATTTATCTATCATATGAGGCTTGTTTTCCTTTAATTGGTGTTTATTTGTATCTTAGCAGCTCCACCTGTTGTACAATATGCACTAAAATTGTATCGGCATAGTTTTTTAATATGGCCTACAAACATATCTGTTTCTTGTGCACAGATTTTGTAGAAGTTTATATATAGTCTTTTTCTGAATGGGAGATACTTTAATAAAGGTAACTGCTGAGGCTAAACAGGCTCTAAAATATATATCTTTTTTTTAAATTCTTTTTTACACTCATACCTATATTGTTAAAATCACAGTCACAGCTGACCTAACGCATGTGCAATAGTGCTGATCATGCTCCGATACTAAAATATACATTAATTATGAATGTTTAAATATATATATATATATATATATATATATATATATATATATTCATAATTTGACAATTGAAAATGTCTATCCATTTTTTTTTCTTTAATATATCTGTATTCTGCCATATATTTAAATCTACTTTCTATTTGCAGCTAATTAAAATTCCCAGGAATTGTAATTCATATATTTAAGAATAGAATAGTATATTAATTTTTTATTAAAATCCACAATCAACTGATTGGAAGAAAATCATATTTATTGAAATTTTATTTTTCCGACTGAGTGAAAATAATGCCTGGACCGGGAGTCGAACCACGGAACTTTGACTTACAAGGTCAAGGCTCTACCAATTGAGCTATCCAGGACGACAACCGGTCAGCATTACTCACTCAGTTAACCTTTTTGGCAGAAATATCTGGTCTATCATAATGACAGCTCCGGGGTTCGACTCCCGGTACAGGCATTATTTTCACTCAGTCGAAAAAATAAAATTTCAATAAATATGATTTTCTTCCAATCAGTTGATTGTGGATTTTAATAAAAAATTGTATTTCTTTCCCATTGTTTAATGGTGTTTTCCATTACCTGCGGCTTATTTCAGTTGAGCTATCTATATGATAGACCAGATATTTCTGCCAAAAAGGTTGTCTGAGTGAGTAATGCTGACCGGTTGTCGGCCTGGATAGCTCAATAGGTAGAGCCTTGACCTTGTAAGTCAAAGTTCAGGGATTCGACTCCCGGTCCAGGCATTATTTTCACTCAGTCGGAAAAAATAAAATTTCAATCTATTAATTTTCTCTATTTCTTTTTCTTTTGATATATAATTTGGGTGATACTTAAACCAAAGCGACTTTTTAAAATTAAATCATTATTCGTGTTCTCATAAAACATTTAATGAAAATAATTTTAGAAACGTATGATTTTTTTCTTTTTTTATTAGAAAAACAAAAACAAATCTTATTATATTTTGTTTAAAATAATTTCATATATTCATTAATATATATTTTGTTGGTATGGAGTGAAATTATTTCTTTTCAAATTACTAATTTCAAAGCTTCTTATTTTCATTTTTATCATATCAAAACATAAAATAGCTTTACCAAAACTTTTCATAATTGTGTGTAAATATAAAATAATGAAATATTTATGTAGTATTTAAAATTTACTTAAGACATGTTATAATTAATTAACGAAAACACAACTTGCTGCTTCAGAATAATGTTTTTCGCTTATTTATTTTAATTTAAAAGGTAACTAAAGCTTGAAACTAGATTGTTACAACATGGAATTCAATTAATTTCTTCTCGTACTTTATTCATTATGAAATATTCAAAGTAAATATCAGCTGAATTTAATTTATCAAAACTTAGCAGGTCAGAAACTATCAAATTTTTCAGATCAAAATTTCTATATAGCTGAAGGTAGAATATGAAACAAATCGGCGTAAATACAGAGTTACATATTTGCTTCTGAGAAATTCACAGCTTTTGCAAGATTCAATTTATTTTACATTTCAGCATGAAATATTCAAATAATATTTTTTCCCTTCGTTTAAATTTATCGTCTTGGTATTTTGGGAAAATATGCTGATGAAATTAAATGTTAGCGTTTCCGCGTTTAGTGTACGAATATAGCAAAACCAATTTTGCTTTCTCCAATGTAGGTGTCTTTGAATGTCAAATGTAATTTAAGATTTTTATTTTTAGGATATGATAAATTTCATGGTAATTAAATTTTATTGAATGCAATTTGTATCATATCTTATCTTTTAAGTAATGTCGTGTTTTTTAATTAAAACAAAATGTACTGGAATATACTGAAATACAGTGTATATAATATTTAGCCGATTTATTTTATTTTATTTTATTTTATTTTTATTTTTTTCTAAATCAGTTTACAATATTTTGTTCAAATTTGAAATAACACGTAAATTCACAGAAAAATAAAATTAAGCACATTATTATTATTATGATTATTATTTAATAATTGTTTATTTTCTATAGTTATATTTAATTAATGATTTTTAAACTGGCATTCTTATTTTTTATAGAAATTTTAAGCTAAGAATTTCATTTATAAAAATTAAGTATTTTCCTTTACTTGAAAGACATTTGCATTAAAATTGGGTTAATTGTATCATTAGACGGGGAAAAAAAGCATTCCTATGGAAAATGCACGCTTAGGGCACAATATGCCCCTTATATATGAAAATTTAAATACATTCTTTTATTATTATTATTATTATTATTATTATTATTATTATTATTATCTATATATTAATAGGCAAGCATAAAATTTGTAGTCCCTTTTTAACATATTAATTATGAGAGTAGAGGGTTGAAAATGGTATCATTCGAAAGGTATGGTTAGCCGGAAGGTGCGAATACAAATATTATTTTCTTACGATGTCAAGAAGGTATTTAAAAATACATTTATTTGTTATGCATTTTCCCCCATTTTCCCCTTTTATACACGTATTCCTTTACATTAAAAAATACCTAAAAGTAGAAAGTTGTTAAATCTGGCAATTTCATAAAGCTCAAATAAAACCATAGACACAGTAATTTGTATAATGTAGCATCACCATACGCAGGCGAAGTGATGACGTCACTGTCTGTCCATGGAGCCATGAAAAAGATTTTCTATGTTCCATTGGATTTTTTATAAAAAATTATTAAAAAATAACGGAAATTATCTGCCGATTTTAATTCCGATATTTAGGTATAGTTATATATAAGTTACTGTCTACATGTGTTTGATTGAGTTATTTTTTCTGTAAAATTGATAAAATTGTAATTTAAAATCACAAAACTCCAGAAAAAAAATGGCAAACTTCCAGTTTCGAATGTATACATAAACATTTCATTTCAAAGGGGGGTATTTAAACAATAAATATTCAACTAATATACTAAATAAAAGGAAAATGGATTTGTTACTAACTGCTGCATGTATAAGTGGAAAAAATTCCGATTTCCGTTTTTTGCTGAATTTGCATGTTTTGAGCTTTCTTTACGTTTCAATTAACTGAAATTGGCTACTTATTTTTTTTAAAAAGTGTCTTTATTGCTAGCTTTTGAGGGTAGAAGAAGCAAGTAGAAGATACATAAAAACTTTTGATTTCCAGTTTTCGATGAATTTGCACGTTTTGAGATTTCCTTGCATTTTAATTAAGTGAAATTGACTACTTATTTTTATTTTTTAAAAAGTGGATTTATTATTCTTTCCTCTGCATATATAAGTAGAAAATATAAGATTCAGAAAAGTTTTAGATTTTCGGTTTTCGATAAAGTTACACGTTTTGAAATTTCCCGAACTCAATTCGACCATTTTTGAAAAATATCTTTTTTTTTTTTTTTTTTTTTTTTTTTGTTTAAACACTGTACTTTATGAACCAATCGAATTAATTTAACAGATTTTGATACTTGATTGGGCCTTATTTTGACATGGTACCTATTAGCTTCTGGACTGTATCACACAACAAGGGGCGTTTTCACGTTGCGATTTTTTCTCATTTCAGGAAAGGCTAACATCTACAGAGAGAAATAGTTATATTAAGTAAAACTCTGCTGATTTAGTTAGAGTGAATATCGGCAAACAATTGCCGCAGCTGTGTTGCTATTGCATTCCGTTTAGGACAAGGCAATAACTTTGCTTTGCCTCGCTTTGCAAAAAAAATGGTCGAGTTTCGACCACTGGGCGATACTAGTTACTATTATTACTTTATTTTAATTCGTAAATTTCATAATTTCAGTAAACACTGAACGTACTAAAGAACATAAAATCATTATAAATAAAATTTTATGATATAACACTTTGATTAACAACTCCAAACATACGCAAAAATTGTTTCTGGTCGAAATAAACAAGCACAACCAATGTTCTGGGGAATGAAACACTGTTCTGCATGAAAATGGCCTCTGACACCATTTCAGCATATCCTCATGTTAAATGACCTCCTGAATCTGAATATAACGCCCATTCTGCCCTATCACCCACATTTTTTTATGAATGACCCCCTATTTTTATCATTTTTCAGTGATTTTGTGGCTATAAATTTGATTTTTAGGAGGGGGGAGGATTATTTTAACCTTTAAATATCTTCTAAGGGGCTGCAGAGTTGGGAAAGTATAAAACATGGGCATTTGTAACAAGGGATTTTTTTTTTTTTTTTGGGGGGGGGGGAGGGGGGTGCCATTGAAATTATTCATTACATATCTTATATATTTTTAATTATGTTATTAAGGTTATTTTTTAAACTTTATATACATATATATTGTTGTTTTTAGGTGTTAAATTAATTATTTTTTATTCTTCAAATCAAATTCATGGTCATAAAATTACCGAACAGGAAAAGAAATTAAAGAAGGCGGTGGTTTATTTAGAAAACGATTTGGACTGTGCAAAATTGGAATCATATTTGGATTTAGGAGGTCATTTTATATAAGAATCAGCAATAATGGTATCAGATCTCGACTTCTTTTTTTTTTTTTTTTTTTTTTCAGAGCAGTGAAATTAGGCATATTTACTTCCCAAAGAAATAATTAACAATGCAAAATATAATTTTGTCATAATTTAAAATAAATTATGACTTTTTAAACACGGAATTCTTACATATGTTTTTTTTTTTTTTTTTTTTCTTCTTTCTTTCTTTTTTTTCTTTTTCTTCTTCTTTTTTTTTATATATATTTTAATATTAACGATCACCAAAAAGGATTATTTTTCTTTAAAAACAGTAAATAATTTCTATAGTCTAACTATATTATTTTAGAGCTCAGTATTATGATTATATTTAAAAATAAAAAGAATTATCTTCTTTTCATGTTTCGGTAATCACATTCTTAACCATTAAAAAACTAGAATGTTGTGATCATTTTAAAACTTTCTTCTATATAATGCTGCCTAACAGCAAAACTTATTGGTTAAAAGGAATAAATATTTAATCCTAGCTTCTCGAAAAAAAAAGAAAGAAAGGAAAGAAGGAAGAAAAGAAACAGACAAATAAACAAATAAATGGCTTTATGGAATTCTTACCAACGTTTGTTTAACGTGTGCCGTTACACAATCAAAATTATTCAGCATAGTTTCTTAATAATGGCTGTCTTTTATTTCATGTTTTCTGCACACACACACACACACACACACATATATATATATATATCAAATTAACAATATATATATTGTTAATTGACGGACAATATATATATATATATATATATATATATATATATATATATTGTCCGTCAAAATCTGCCGGACAATAATCAGCCAAAGTGAATTAGAGTACTTTTTCAAAATGATCCTCTCATTTATTACGTTTTGTTCAATTATATTAAATAAAAGCCCAGATACAGCTTTCTTATAAATAGTAGAAATGTCTTCATAGGAGATCTTCTTGTTTTGAAATTTACAGTAAAAGATAATGGGCACTAATTTATGTTAAGTTGCCGCTAAATATAAATTTTAAGGAATTATGTGAGGTAGCTCATGTGTTATAGCTCTCACAAAATTTGATTTCACACACACAGAAACAGATAAATGCTTTATAAATATGTTTAAATTTTGATCATTACGTCTCAAAACGTGTAAATTAATCGAAATCGGAACATAATATTTTTAAGAAATCGATTATTTTCTTCTATGTATGTATAAAAAATTTTTAAAGTTAAAAATAATAATAAGGCAATACTTTTTATACCACATCTTATGGAGGCAAATTATATAAAATCTATTAAAAGTGACTAAATCTGATAAATGTTTTAGAATTTTGTTCAGATTGTTCTTTACTGAAAAAATTACTTGCTTAAAATTTGTACTGTTTTTTTTCTACGTATAAGGTAATTCGGATAAATTACCGTCCATTATACAAATATTTGTACTTGATGAAAAATATCCAATACACTATTAATTATTTTTATTTTTTAAGTATTCAAATAATTATTATTTGATTCAATTTTTCTGAAGCTCTATGATAAGTGCTAATTTTTTGGAAACTGGAGTAGAAACTCTTCACAATTTTTATTTTATTTTATTTTTATCCAGTTTACTTGGAAGTTTATTCTACAGGGGTATAATATTTTATTTCATTTAGTCATATCTGTTAAATAACTCAAATTTAATTTGTTTGATATTTTAAGCAGCATATATATATATATATATATATAATAAAGATGATCTATTAAGCATAGTAGAAGCCAAGCAACAGATACAAGATCACTGAAACACCAATGACCAATAAGATAAAAAAAAAAATCATCAGTGGATGAAATACACTAATGTAAAGAAACCAGATCTATTAATTAACAGTCTGCAAAACAAACGAATCAATAAAGTAAAACAACAAATCTTAACTTAAAACCATAAACTTATCAAAATTAATGAAAAAACAACCCAAGAAACACAAGACAGGAAGAAGGAGGCAGGCGGCAAGACTTGTGACTTGCCTGTGGGGTTACACTAGTTTTACGCCGGCAACACTTCCCCAGCCTGCCACAACCAGAACAGGAACCATATGGATTTAAAAATGCAAAATTTCAAAGCAGATGAACAACAATGAAACCGCGAAGCCACAATGAAATTCACCGATTGATCACATTGTGTTTAGCAGTATAATTAGAACATTAAATATAGTTGACAACTCAAAAAGGAAAAATCTGAATTTTTATTGGAAAATGAAAGTTTGCATAGTAATACAAAGCAAATGCAACAAGCCTTCTACTTTTTTTTTTTTTTTTTTTTAATTTACTTTCACAAACCCACCCAACCATCCAGCCTTACAACACCACCCCACCTCCGTAATCAAACATCTGCCCACCCCACCGCCACCTTTTTTATTGTCTTTTATTATTTTATAATTTTTTTGTTGATATACACAAGAGTGTACACAGCTTTTTTTTTTTTTTTTTTTTTTTTTTTTTTTTTTGTACTGACAGAGACATGGTTAAGGATATAAAATAGAAAATACAAAGTTTTTAGGAAAACCCATTTTAGCAGTGGCTGTGATCAGTTTATTAATATTCTTGTTTTTAAACTTTGCAGAGCATAAATTATTAATTCGAAATAAATGGTTAATGATGATGTTTCTAAATACCGAAAGATGCAGACATGAATTAAAATGTGTAAATAAGTTGACATTAAAACAAAAATCTTGCCGTTTGTCATAGATATCTGTGTAAAGTTTATTACCATCGATGATTATTTTGAGATCTAAAAAGTTAATTGATTGATTAGTCAGAGTATTTTGAGTTAGCTTTAAATTAGGGGGATAATTGAAGGAAAGGCCATTTTGTGAGTTCTTGTTGAGATAAAATACAATAATATCATCGATGTAACGATAAAATCGAACATCATCATTGCAAATTTGCTTTTCATAATAATAAAGATAGAGATCTGCCAAAATACTGGAGCTACAACCTCCTTGTGGGATGCCTAATTGTTGCAAATAGATAGCGTTGTTGCGGAAGATATAATTATTATGGATAACAAAGTTAAGAAGTGTTTTAAATTTTTCTGCTTTAAAATTGCAAGGAAGATTAATTTGAGCTTTATATTCTTGAAAACGACTGTAAATGATATTACTAAGATCCGATAACTCAATATTATTGAAAAGATCTTGAAAGTCAAAAGTCATAATATTGTCTATTGAATCGAGCGATTTTATGTATTGAATTAATTGAAAGCTATTTTTAAGACAGTGTAAATTATCAACTTTGCAAGTACATTTGTGAATTTGTTTTAGAATATCCAGTAGAGCTTTGTTAGCATTGTTGTTATAAGTGTTACACCCAACAGTGACAGTGCGAAATTTAATTGGAGATTTGTGAAACTTAGGTATGAGAACTATATAAAGATAATTAAAGTTATTGAAGGGAAGTTGAAGTAGTTTGTAGTAATTATGTATTTTTCGGTTATTAATATTAAGGTTATTATTAGTTAAACTGAAGATGTTACTATTATTGATTGAAGAGTTTAAAATAGAGAGATAGTAGGATTTACAAATAATGGCATAATTATTAGGTGATTTGTCAACATAAGTGATCACAAAGTCATCCTGTAGTGATTTGATTGAGTTAAGAATTACAGATTTTTTAAATAACACCAGATTTGAAGAATTGATAAATAATGCATTTTTGATTTTTTGTAACACTAAAACTTTCCATTGAGTGAAGTAGGCAATAGGTTTATTATGAGTAATAGATACTTTATAAATAAATAAATCTAGGTCATAAGAAAACTGTTGAAAGATTTGTGGAATGCTAGTTTTAACTGGAATTCTAAATTTGGTGCCATATATATATACATATATATATATATATATATATATATATATATATATATTTTCGTACGAAAAAGAAATATTTTAATATAGCAAATGTTAAAACTGTATGTGGATGGATGAATGGATGGTTGGGTTTTACTTCGCACTAGTACTGCGCAGATGGGCTATTGGTAACGGTCTGGAGCACACCCAAATATGTGGTCCGGAGATGTGCCATCACAATTTTGATCCTTCATGGAAGGGATGGCTCTCCCGCTTCGGTGGCCCAAGAGGTATAATTTTTGATGGAAACATGAAGGAAATTCGACCACGACAGATTTTACGTGCGCCAGCCACCATTAGTGTACACGACGGTCTTTCTCCTGCTCGAGTACCGAACCCGCAATCTTCTAATAACGAGGCCGGCGCTCTACCGACTGGGCTACCGCGGCCCTAAAACTGTATGTGTATAAATGTGTATGGGTATACATGAGTGTAATTTGTGATCTGCTAGATAATTTCCGGTGCATAAAAAAAAATAAATAAATAAATAAAAAATAAATAAATAAATATATATATATATATATATATATATATATATATATATATATCACGGGAACAGGACGTACCAAGTTTTAATTAAAAAACATTTTTATGTTTAATCATAAATATACGTGAATTTTTGTATCACTAGTTGGTATTTTTTTATATTTTCATCGTGTTTTAATCGATTACATTTAAATATTATTTTTTAATTAACAACACAAAAAAAAAAGTTTTAACAATGAAAAATAATTTAGAAGAAAATGCATTAGAAGGGAGCTCGTTTATTAACTTCGATCATTTTGAGCATGTTAATTACACTTAAATTTAAAACCGTACTATATAATTCTGAAACTTTTAGCTACTATATCTAATAATAAAAATTACCTTCATCATTTGCTTTAAATGTTCCATTACCGCACTTAACTATTTTGATACCCTTAGGATGCATCTAAGATGACCACTATACTTATTATCGTGATCTATTCGAAAGTGGATTATCGACAATCAAGCTGACGCGATCAGATGCAGAACATAAATTAAGTAGAAATTCTATCTAGAAAATAACATGCTTCAGGAAATTCAGAACATTTCATAATGACGTCCTTCCATAATGGTCATGAATTTTTACAGTTCACTGGATTATATGATATGAGATGAAGTCCAATGAAGCGTTGTGGATTCCTTTTCTCTAATACAAGGACAAATATTTTCGAAATCAAATCAGATATAGATGAAAAGTTTTGAAATAAATTAAAAAATAAGTTACAAATGTAACATTTATGCACATGCTCAGAAATTTTCGTGAATTAATTTGCTTTATAATTATCTTAAATGTTTTCAACGAATGCACATTTACATAACTGAGCTTATATGTTGTATTCATTATATTTTTATTATAGCTGAAAGTCGAAGCTTTTTGTAATTGAAGAACGCTTATTTATTTACAAAAATATTTTTTATTTTATTTTATTTTATTGCAGAAATTTGGTAATTAATTAAGCAAAATTTTTTATTTTAAAATACTTACTGTTATTTACAATTTGAAATATTATAATCACTGAACACAGATATTTTAATTTACCAGATTTTCTTTCTTCTATATATAAATAAGAAAAACGTATTGCATTCGTGAAATTTTTCGACGTACGATTTTCGATCGATTTACAAGTTTTCATATTTATAACTATATATGCAGTTGTTAAGCAGTCAAAATTAAGGAACAGAATATAGAGGTCACATATATATATATGACAAGTTTTTTTTTTTTTTTTTTTTTTTTTTTACCGTTCTGAGCTATTTATAATTTCATAATTGAAAAATGGTCTGTCAAAAAATACATTTCAATTGTTTATTTTCTCATTGCTTTTTTTAATCTTTTTTTTTTTTTTTTTTTGGTTTCATGCCGTATTTACGCACATACAACATTATTTAAATAGTAAATATCTAGGAATAATATTAAGGTAAACTTGATATTAAATAATGTTCCATAAAATAAATCAATACGTAAAATTTATTGTTTTACAAATCAAAAAGTACAATTAATCGTTTCAATATTTAAAAATTTGTAGTCTCCACAGGTAATCAACTTGAAGAAACTTTATTCTTATTTCTCTATGGCGTTTCAGTGGCCTATATAATTATGCTGAATTTAAAGTGTTGTAAACATAACATAACAATCATCTATCATCTTTAGAAGTTATTTATAAAGCATACATATTATCTACTCGAGTATTAAGATGTTCATAGCAGATCATTATTTCAGATCATCAATTTACGCAATAAATAAATTAGAAAAAAAAAAATAAAAAAGCATCATTATAATGGTAATTCTTTGTAACATATCATTACAAATGATTCAACAGAATATGTATCTCTACTTCAATTAACAAAATAAATTATTTTACTCTCATACCATATCTGTGATTTATTGTTGTGTTTGAGATTCTAATTCAGTTGTTTAGTATTTTACTTTTCCCAGAAAACGATATTGTTATAAAGAACGGTCGTTCTACTAAACAGCATATGGTCGGAAAATTCAACGTAAACAAGATTTTATCTCATTCGTTTTGGATCGAAAGATAACATATTTTTCCTGATAAATTCTTTTCAAATTTACTAGTCGGCGAACATCAAAAGAATTCTCCTGTTAAAAGAACTTAATTTCTTATTACGATTTGGATTGCCATTTATAACTGTATTCACATTCGAAGCGCACATTCAAGATTTCGTCAGAAGTTTCTTTGAATTTAAAGTTTTTTTTTTTTTTTTTTTTTTTAAATTTTACAAATTACTTTTCTATTCTTAAGAACCTTATTAAAATATCTTAGTTAAAAAGTTTCAAAAAATAGTGTATTTTATTTTTTAATTTCATAAAAAAAAAAGTACTTTTCAGATGTAATTTAATGTAAAAGGAAATATCAGGTGACAAGATTCGTGGCTTTAGAGATATTTATAGAGAAGGTTTCTAGAGTTCAATATAAATTAAAAAAAACAGGTGATTTTGTGGTATAACACATGTGAATTATATTACATTTTACTTCTTCTTCTTCTTTTTTTTTTTTTTTTTTTTTTTTTGTATATACCAATTAGTTTTATTTTTAGCTCCTGATATATATATATATATATATATATATATATTTATTTATTTATTTATATATAAACAAAATTAATATTTTTAACACACAATTTCCATATAGTTATTTTCGAATTTATAGTATTTTAGATGTTTTAACCACGACATCACTTTTTTAAAAATATATATATACCTGCCTAATTCCGAGTAGTATATGTCTTGTTCTGCGCTTAATAAAAATAATTTTGATACTATAATTTATGAATAAATGAACAAAAATATGTAAAATACTAAATGTAGAAGGATCTAAAATAAATTGTTAATTTATTAGGTTTAGGAGTATATTATCAAAAACTTAATGCTGTCGTTTACTATGTATGCAGTAATTGCTCTAACTAAACCTTAATTTGAAACGTGCTTATAATGCCAAAAACTTCTGATTGAAATTTTGTGTACCACCCAAAATGGGGGTCTGTTATATCTCCTTCTTTACAATCCTCATGACAACTATACTTCAACTGCATGGTTTTTCATATGTAAAATGGTAGTATATCATACTATGGTGATTGAGTTTTATTTTACATCTCTGACCAATAACCGTTGTAGTATTATCACTATTTTAAGTGGTAGTAGTTAAAGTATTATTATTACACTCTTCAAGAACATTTGATAATTTTTTTGTGAATCAATTCAAATGAGAGTTTTTACAAATCTATGATTACAAAAGGACAAAATATTACCACATCATTAAGTAAATAGCTCTAGTATGTTAAACAGAAAATGTGGTTTATGAAATTAATGAAATAAGCAATTTATGTTTACAAAGTTAAATATGCAATGTAATTCAACAATTTTATTTAGAATTTTATGGACGAGCTAACATTAGATGAGCCAAAGTGTAAGTGAAATGATTAAATAACTATACTTACCGTGAACTCATTTTTTGAGAATAGTTGAAGCAATTTTTAAATAGGTTATACTTCTTTCAGAATTTTCTTGCAGAATAGGTGGTAATATAAAGAAATAAAAGGTTCCTGAATGTTTTGTAGATTCTCTTCAAATCATGGCCACTGTATATAGTATTGAAACACGAATACCATTATACAACCACTGAACTTATTGGCACTGTTCCTGTTTACAATGTGAGGCAAATACGATTTTTCTTAATCTATGATTCGGCAACCAACATGACGATTTTGGTCATACCGATCAGAGGTGTGATTTTTTTTTTTTTTTTTTTTTTTTTTTTTTTGTCTCTGACTAGATAAATTTACTTCAACACAAACGTAGCAAGAGTTGTAAGGAGAAAGCGTGCGAACTGAAAATATTCTAAAATAATAAATAAATATCACCAAGCTGTAAACAAATAGTAACAATAGATTAAATTTAAATACAGCAAATGCGGTTTCATAAACGTGTTTATGAAATGAAGTGTTGTTTAAACGAATTAAACAACACTTGTAATTTCTTGTATATATATAATATATATATATATTTTTTGTCTTACCTTTTAGTAGCATGAAATGATTTTTAATGGGCAACATGTTTCTCTGATGCCATTCGACGTCAGGGTTGCAATTTTCTCTCCTTTAACCTATAGGTCTTTTATTTTAAAATACAACTGAAATGTAACCAATGATAGCACAGATTTTTCCTACGAACATTAAAAGCTCCACTTCGTTATAGTCGTTCATTTCTTAAAATTTACTGCATTTTAATTCTCTTTAACCAACGCTTTTAAAACTAGACTTTAATTTTATTCTTAAACTATAACTGATTTTCAATGTTGATTATTATTTTCGTTTTCAATAACATCAAATCCAAACATATTTGCTATTTTTATTAGTTTACATTTTGTTGTTGAACATTATTCTTATTTTTAGTAGCAAAAGTAGAAGTAGTATTTTTATTCATTTATTTATTTATTTATTTATTTATTTTTTTTTTGTAAAAAAAAAACATTTGATCTTTTAGATTTTTATTTGGTATAAAGAGATCTATAATTATATGTATATATATATATATAATATGCGTGTAATATTATGTATATTACGAATAAGAAAATACGGCACTGAAATACAATGCTAGCCATCCAAGAAGGAATACAAATTCAGAATGGTATTTATTGGACACATACATGAGCACAAGTTCCCAACAATACGGACAACTTTCAGTCATGCATTGCCCCTCTTAAATTTTGCGCTACGGAGGCCTTGAATATAGAACAGAGCGACGGAACTTAGTTTAATGTCCGTTATTTATTAGAGTGTCGGAAATGCGAACAAGAAGGGATAGAAACGTGTATCCAATGGAACCACATAATCACTCCAGGTGATGGGCAAGTATTCAGACGTCGAATGCCAGCTGGCAATGTGCATTATTCACAATGCTGCCAAATACAGATGCGGTAATATTGATGCTAGAAACATGATTATGATTTGTCTGAAAAAGTGACGTCACGCCAATTCCTGCATCCAGATTTGTTTTTGATCACTCATTAAAACGCGCATGTCTGCAATGTAGCTTTCAGGATAACCGAAGTTTTGGTAGCCACATACTGGGTCACCACTTGGAGTGATGGTATACGGTACCATTGAATAGACGTCTCTAGCCAGTCTTGTTTATATTCCCGGCACTCTGAATAGCGGACGATACATTTCTGACGAATTAAGACTCGTCGCTCTGCCCTATATTATAGGCCTCCGTAGCGCAATATTTAAGCAGGACAATGCACGTACGCAAGTTGTCCGCCTTACCCGTAACTTCATTGATAAATAATAAGTACGATTGTTGCTGGGCTAGCGCGTTCTCCTGATCTCGCTCCAATGAAAGTGATTGTTTAGTTGCTGAAAAGCAATAGGCACGCCACTACTTACCAGTAACCACGTAACGACTGTCAATAAACTGTAGCATCGTGCTGAAGCTTCATGGAATGCTGTACCCGTACATGTCATCCAGTTACTTTTGTATTCAATAGATAAATGCTGTTATTACTGCTCCTAGAGGTCACTGTTTCATATACTGATTTCTCAGGATATATTAGTCCAAATTTCTTGAAAATTTAATCAATTATTCTTCCTACTATAACTTATGTGCACAATAAATGTCTTTCTGATATTTGTATTCGTTATTGGTGTTGTGTTTTGAGTGACTATACAGGGTCCAATATAGCAAATGTCTTCCGTAGGAGCTCACACGGTAAGTCCCAGATTTCCCATATTACTTCCAGCATATTCCGTAGGAATGCAAAATGTCCGCCGTAACGGCCTCTGTAGGAACATCGTCATTTTGAAACTCCTTCGTAGTTCCAGAGAAATACGTCTGTCAAATCATTCCTAGAAATACCAAATTAGATCTTCCCTCAGATTTCCCAAACATGTGCGTTCTTCCTCCGGGAAGAATCCTGGAGGTTCAGGATAACCCAGGGAGCGATATAGGAAGGTTATTGTTATATAGAGGGTACTTAAAAATGATAAAATAAGACTTGATACTAGCTATTTATTAGATACTGCATAAGAATAAAACTCTTGCGTATTTTTAATCACGATTATTTTTTAAAGATAATTTTAAATAAAAAGTATATTTCTTTACAAATATATAAAACATAACAATGCACATTTCATGGAGAATAAAAACATTATCACCTAAATACTTTACTATAAGTCTTAGTAATGTGTTACAATAATCCAATTCTTTTAATATTTTGTAACATTTGCACCTGATGAAAAATATTTATTGCTAACTCTATCAACTACCATATAAAAATAAATCCTATTATGAACCTGAGTTACTCATAAAAGAAAGAATTTTTTCCAACGAAAATTCCTTCTTTGAAAGAAAGCCAAATTATGACTTCGATGACAAATTCAACAAAAGCCTCTATGTTAGATTAATCGAATAATTTCTATTCCATCATATTTCTTTTTCCTTTTACTATGAGAAAAAGAGAAACCTGAACAAGAAGGAAGGAAATATGTTCAAGCAGTCAACATTGGTTTATTAATGATTTTATTAACGACATTAATCGCTACCGTTCGAATTGATTGATAACGATTATTTCTTTGATTTTTCACCCATTATTAATCGATTCTTTTACTTCATAAGTGTATGTTATATATATATATATATATATATAATTAAATGTTCGTACATAATGTAATAATGCATGCATAAATATGTATGAATTTTAAATTACTTATGTTTGAAAACGTAAGAAAATTATATATATTTTATAAGAAAATAGTTTATGAAGAGTAAACTAAACCGTATGTAAATAATTAAATTAATCCCTTAAGCCCTACGACGTACTTGCGTACATCATTTACTCTTACATTTCAGTGATCAGGTCATACCATAGTTACCAACATTTCAATTTATTCCGTAGCAATTTTAACCTCGTCTTTTTTTCGCACTACTTTATTTCCATAGAAAAGTTTTGTCGAATGTGTAACTACGATATATATATATATATATATATATATATATATATATATATATCCTAAAATGAAAATGGTATGAAGTGATGGCGGGGCTAAAAATGCTCAATAATAAATTAAAGTGTTTTCAATTCTTATCATACATATTTTCCCTTAGAATGCAATTTTCTAAAATTATGGCTCTTTGCGTAGCTGATTACTGTTGTCATATGCTTGTTAAGGACCATATGAGACTTATACCTTTGAGTGTTTCCGCCTCAGTACACTGTAAAAAAAAAATGAAATTTTCAGAGGACAGAAATAAAATTTAATGTATAGCTTGTATGAGTATAACGGTTCGGTCTTAAAATGATAATGGAAACGCAATTCAAAAATCTTGCAAATGCTTTACACACACTTCTATTTTTCTTTGTTTTGAAAATCATTTGTTTGATTTTCCTTCAAAAAATAATAACTATATATATATATATATATATATATATATTATGTCATAACCTTATGTCCATAAAAAAAAAATTAAACAAATAAAAAAATAAATTTTCGCAAAAAAATGTTTAAATCATAGAGTCACTAATTTGGATATGGGATTCAAGGAGTGGTGACAGTGGTGACGGTGGTTATGGTAACTCGTTAAGGTTGAATCAGAAGGTTTATTGTCCGCTGAGGAACCTTGCCCAGAATGAAATATATTTAGTGTTGTGTCTTTCTTTAGAAGTCTCAGCCCGTATTCACGCAAATTTCAGTCAAAATCCCGAAAAACTCCGGCAAACGATAAGCGTGACTTGCAACGACAATCGCGATATGAGTTCATGCTTAAAGGGTTAATAAAAATTTCCACCAGAATTTATTATAGGTAAAATCCTAAGAAATAATTGAACTTTTAAGTTACTAACAGGATTTTTACACTGTTAGTAAAAAATATATTTCTTAATAATATTATATGAAAAACATTTCTTTTTTTTTACCGCATAGCATTTCTTATTTAAAGAAAATATATAAATCAAAATGAAATTTCATATTTTATTTACAAAATTATCCAAAATGTATTGCATAATATTCTACATATTATGTTAGATCGAATGGCTACTACACAGTATTGCCATAAAATAACTTTCCTTATTTAGAGGTATCTGAGCTAAAATTAATTCGCACTACAAAAGATTTCCACAAAGTAAAAATTTAGCATGAAATATCGCCTATACGGAGAATTTGGCGCTACTGATAAGTACGCTCTATGCAATTAGGATAATTTAAACCTGATTGTTTCAATTTGCATATAAATGATATTGTCCTGTAAACCCAAATGAGGATTAATAAAATAATAGAAACGTTTGATCGAATGGTTATTATAGAGGAGGATTGCCATAAAATAACTTTCCTTGTTTTGAGGCATCTATACTAAAACTAATGAACGTGGCGAATTCAAATTTCATATAAAAAGCAAAATACATTGTTATTTAATTTCCGCAAAGTAAAATGTTAGTACCAAATGTCGCCTAGGCGGAAATTTTCGAGCATTTGCTAAGTACGTTCTATGAAATTAGGATAATTCAAACCCGATGGTGCCAATCTGTATATAATGGATATTGTCCTCTGAACCCAAATGATGGTTAATAATATAATAGACATATTAGCTCGAATGTTTATTGTACATATTAAATGGTTATTGTTGTATTGCCATAAAAAACTCTTCCCGTTTGGAGGTATCTAAGCTAAAACTAATAAACGGGGTGAATACAAAATTTTAAGTAAACTGCGAAAGACATCGATAGATGATTTTTGTAAAGTAAAAAAAATTAGTATCAAATTTTGCTGATACGGAGATTTTGGCGCTGCTGTCACATATGCTCTATGAAATCAGCATATTTCGCCACGATTGTGTAAATTTGCATATATTGTATGTGGTCTTGGGAACCCAAATGTCAGTTAATAAAATAATATTTTCCGTGAGTTTACGACTAGATGTTATAAAATTCTGCATGTTCATTTTTATTTCAACATTTATAAAATTTTTAATAGCATAATTTCCCATGTATTCATTGTAATTATTATCCTTTTTTCTGTTTCCAAAAATTCCAAAATCACATATGCTCAGGGAAGATACATTATCTAGATTCTACAAATTTCCTAGAGACGTACTAATTATCTTTTCTTTTTTTTTTCTTTTCTTTTCTTTTTTTTTTTTTTTCGAAATTATATAGAAATTTTACTAAAGGAAACTCAAAAGAACTTGTAATTACTCATGCAATGTTAAACTCATTTAAAATTTAACCTATACCTTCAGCCTATTCCATATACGATCAGCAGATTAAACAGTCGCTAATTTTTCTGTAAAATATTCAAAACTTACGAGTCAACGCTCTAATTAAACCAGTTTTTTTATTTTCTTTTTTTTTATAGATTTCATAAATAAATAAAGAAACTTATGAAGTCAGTGTTTACAAAAGATTGTTTTAATCTTTAGCCGACATCTTGATATTTAAAATGTTTCTGTCAGTTTCCTTTTAAGTTACATTTTTTATAAGAAAAATAGTAATATTTTTATTCGTTTGAATAAAGAAAATATTAAATTTCCATATTAAAGAGACGTATTTCCTTTGATATTCAAATTACGCAAGTATTTACTTTCTCTATAGTAAAATGTATTAAAAAAAAAAAGAAAAAAAAAGTAGAATTTCTTTTTCTTTCTTTCTTTTTTTTTTTATTTTTATACTGGATAAAATCATCAGCTTTCAAGATTTGTAAAAAAAACCTTGTGCCAGTAAATTTTATTTGTATATTAAAAGATAGAGGCGAGAAAAGTAAGGAAAATTTTATTCTTCTGCATGTAATATATTCTAAGTTATAGTTTTTTCCGTCTTCCAACTTTTTTTAAAAATTAATGACATAAAATCTGCATTTTTATAAGCAAACTAAGTATTTTCCAGCTATCATAAAATTTATCTATTATTATTAATATTTTTTAATTCTTTATATATATATATATATATATATATATTAAAAATATTTTTACTTTACTGAAATGATCTCTTGCATAATTCGCTCACATTTTATACGTGCAATATCAGTAAATTTCAGTAAGTTGAAAAAAAAAAATAATAATAAATAATAATAATTTTTAACTTAATTGTAACGTTGCAAAAATTCTTTGAGGAAAGTGTATTTTTCTTTTAATTCTTAAATGCATTTTTTATGTACTTTAATATTATTTGGAGCTTTTTAAATCCCCTTTCAAAATCTCAGAAAAATTAATTTGTGCAAATTTATACTGCGTTAAAAGAGAAAAAAAAATAATACAAATAGTTTATGTACAGAATACTTTTCTCTAATAATCCTTGTAAGCAAACATAATCGGAAAGTTATATATTTAATAATGTCCATGGAACGTTTTGAAAATCGAAGAACTATTTAAAGCTTTTAATGCTTTAAAGTTGTGTAAGTGAATTTTAAATATTAACATTTAATAGTATTCATGGAAATACGTATTATTAACGTTATAATATTTTTCGTTGTTACAAAATACTCGTCATTAAAAGTATTAGAAAAATGTAAAGAAATTTAATAATTAACCTGGTTACATAATTCAAATATTAGGTTGGAGGAAAACTATTACACTTGGAATTACTCAGCATGCGTTTTTCTTGAGTTGTGTTGCAATTTAAAAAGAAACTATTACATAATTATTTCAAGTTATAAAGTTATTGAACGTTATTCTATAATTATTTAAATTTTAAATTTTGTTAAATGGACATGCTTATATTGAATATATGAATTTAAGATTAAATAAAAATAATAATGAAAGTGGCGCTGAAATTTAATATTAATTTATTGAAATTATGTAATGTTGAAATAATATTATGGGAATATTACTTTAATACTTTATCAGCATTACCAGGGTAATTAACATTTATAATGTCTTTCCAAATCTGCATACAAAGATTTTACGGACTAGTCTTTAATATAAAACTGTTCTCCCGTTAATCTTTAAAAAAAAAAAAAAAAAAAAAATTCTCAGTATACATGCATATTTCTGGGATTTTTTTTTTCTGTATTTCGGTTCAGATTCGCACTACTTTGGATGCTTAATGCTTACGCTGGCCAGATTAAACTATCTTTATAACAGAGAGAAGCGTTAGAAATTGCAATGATTATCCAATTACGGATATATTTTTCCATTCTTAATAATGTTTATAAGAAAATAAATATAATAATGAAATAAAATAAAATAATAGTGATAAATAATTTACTTGCTACATTAATAATAACAATTGTAAATTATAATAATAACAATTATAACAATTATAATCATATATTAATAATAATGATAATTTATTTACTACGTTAATAATAATAATAATAATAATAATAATAATAATAATAATAATAATAAAACCCTTAGAAAATGCCTTTAAATTAAAGGCTGTTTCCTGAAAGTGGCGATATTTGGTTAGTTAATTCCTGATGGAGCATTTTCAAATTCCTCTTTCCACCGCATTTTGGCAGCTTGTACACCAGACAGATTATATTTATTTACAAATTCACAGAACGTTCTATATTTATCTAATATTACCTTATTTTATTATGCTATGCTTTTTACGCTAGGCATTTCTGTGTTTAGGAAGATGTAAGGCCCTATTAGGCTCCATCCACTGTCCCTTTCTTAATGCTCCCCAAAAATGTCGTCCTTTATATGTACTTTTTAAAACTATTACCTGTTTGTTTAAACTTTAAAATTTCTTCACACACCATTAAATTGAAGACAGCACAAACGGTTTCGAAAAGACGTGGCCTTTCTTTTTTCAGGTGCATAAAAACACGTGCTACTGTCTTGGAAGCAAAAGCAAGGCTGACTTTTATTACTTGTTTAGTTTTTCTTTAAAGTGATTTTTTCTTTTCATAAATTTAATAGTTAGGTATTTGTCCTTATTAAAATTTGTTTATATATTTATTATTATTTTTATTATATCATGTTGTGAACGTACTGGTAATTGTCATGTTTTGTTGTGTGTGTTCCAAATTTTGAATTACATATATTAGTTTCATTGAAAAAGAAAAAAATATATGAGTCAATAAAAAATTCAATTAAAAATTGCACCCTTTTTGTAATTAAATATGTAAAAAAATAAAGAAATATAAAGCTAAAACTCTGAAAGCTTAATATTTTGTTTAATATTTTTATTTATTTATTTATTTTATAAGTATTTTAATACTAATAGGGTATATTTTTTAGTTTTATAAATACATAATTTTAAATAAAAGGCATTTAACACAACATTTATTACACACTTATGCGAGAAAAACACATATTATTATTTCTGGGTATTTCCAAATTAAAATATTTTTCGTCCTCCTACTCTACACCTGCGGAATATGTATATATATATACATGTTTCCTCTCATTCATCATTTTAATATTAATCATTCACATCGAAATGTCCGTTTTTCTATCATTTTCAGCACACGAAATTTTCTTATTGTACGCTGGATCTGATCAGAAATAATCCATGATAGGTTCTTCACGAATTATGGCATGCTATTTATTTTTTTTCCCTGTAAAAACGGAAGATATTAAATACGTCTATTATACCAACTATCTACTGCAGTGGCACGTCCGTTAAAGAAATTTTCTTAGATTATCGAAGCGTGCTAGTACTGAGCAAAAACTCAGTATCATATACATTTATTATTCATCTATAAATATCCGTTTATTCTACAAAAAAATCAATACACAAAATTTAATTACCGCATTTTAGACTTACTTGGAAATATTGGGTGGGTGCGAAAGTTCTACCCGTTTTTCGATATGCACATTTGCAATGGAATTGATGTCACACATGACAATGAAATGACTCAAATCGTCGGATAATCAAACGTGGGGATGCCTCTCATATAATTACATCGTGTCTCACAAAGGTAATCATCTCAAAATAAATAAATAAATAAATAAATAAATAAATAAATAAAGTCAAGGGGTGTAACATGGAAAGCGAGAAGGAGCATATAAGACATTGTTTGTTATACGAGTTCGATAAAAAGATCACGGCAGCCGCGCATGTCGCAATGTTTGTCAATTTTATGGGGAGGATGAAATAGACAAAAGCACATGTCGTCGATGGTTTCGTAAATTTAAGGAAAGAGACAGAAGCTGCCAAGTTCAGTCTAGGAGTGGACGGCCATCACAAGTTGGAGACAACGATATTGACCAAGCCATAAGGAACAACCCGAACCCAACCATGCAAGAAATAGCGGAGACATTCAACATACACCGGACAATGGTCGAAAGACGGCTGGATAAGTTGGGTTTTACGAGAAAGTTGGATTGTTGGGTTTCACAAAATCTGACAGCTATTTAACGAGAAGACCGAATCTCTACCTCTTTCCTTACTTTCCCGGTACAAAAATGACCCATTATTGACACGAATTGTGACAGGAGGTGATAATTGGGTTACATACAGTAATGTATTGCGTCGTAGGACTGTGTGTCGCCCTTCTGAACCGCCTGCATCGACTTTGAAAGCTGAACTTCATCCCAAGAAGGTGTTATTGAGTGTGTGGTGGGATGTGCTGGGAATAATTCACTGGGAGGTCCTACCACACAACTAAACCATCAATGCTGCTTTCTACTGTCTACAGTTAGACAGTCTGCATTCAAATTCGGTAGCAAAGCGGCCAGGTCTCACCAAACGTCACGGTGTTATCCTTCATCACGATAACACCAGGTCACATGTCTGTCATCACTCGCCGAAAGTTACTGGGCTTTGGTTGAAACGTTTTACCCCACCCTCTTGACATTTTTCTGACTTGGCGCCAACTGACTATCACCAATTTTGTGTGTTAAACAATTCCTTCAGTCAGAAAATCTTTGATTATCTTGGTGCTGTGAAAACTGAAATCCAAGACTCTTTTTGATTCAAAACCGACGTAATTTAACCGCCGTGGGATTAATCTCCTACCAAAAAGATGGCAAGAGGTCATAAGCAATGGAGATTGTGCACGATAGTAGGTACTGTTCATGTTGCGTTTATTTGCTCTTCTTTGTGGGTAATAAAAACGGGTAGAAATTTTTCACTCACCCAATAACTCATAATACATCCTTCACTGATTCTGGCAAATTTCGCTTTGAAAAATCACAAGATTATGAGTACCAGCATTCCGCTATACTAACTATTCACTGCACTGTCATGTACAATACAAAAAATATCTGACATTATCGAAATTTTCTAGTACGTGGTAACCACTAAGTTCCATACACATTCATAAATCGCCTAATCATTGATGATATACAAACATTAGTGGCACACAAAAATCGAATTACTGCATGTTGGACTTTCTTGGAGGAATCCATACTATAACCCTTCACTGATTACGGCACGTTTCAGTTTGCAAAAACGATACACTGATATTAAAAAGCTGTTACTTCCCCAGCTAAATAGAACTTTGAAAGTTTTTACCACATCTGATGTCGCAGTCTCCTAAATTTCTACAAAAATTAGTCATTTGAACAAGCTTTATCTAACCAGAAGTATATCAGATTTGCCATCATTTTAAAGTTATTCTGTGCCATAGTTAGTAATTGTCTTTTATTCGCACAACATTTTTGTATTATTATTATCTCAAATATGTAATTACGATTAAATGACAAGAAAATTTCTCGCTCTAAAAAGTAGTGGGAAACTAAAGTTGGACTAAGAATCATTCGGAATAAATTAGAAATGTTGACAGCTCTGTTATATGAGTAGATATTTTTTATGCGTATCTCATTCGCGTTGTTTGTATATTTCTAGAATTTTATTTATTTTATTTTATAATGTATAACAAATTGCATATTTAAAAAATGGAAAGTGTTTAACTTTACATGATTCGAATTGTAAAAAATATGACCATAATTCCAGGTCTTTCTACTGTTTTACTTAAAAGATTTTTTACTTTACAGTTTTTTTTTTTTTTTTTTTTTTTTTTTTTTTTTTTTTTTAGTGCCACAGGCCTATTTCCTTCAGATATCGATTTTGTATCGTCACACTTCCGATGCGTCAGTATGCTTGCCAATATTCGATTTTAACATTTAATTTCTTAAACGATTTTAAAACATTTAGAAATTTAATTGATAAATTTATAAACCGTTAAAATTTATTTTACGTATTCTAAAGTATAATATATATGTATATACGCACTAGCTATGTGTAAAATGCCAGAGCCGGAAATTTAGCCCATACCCTCCATTTAACATGCGGATGCTCTTCCAATGGGCCACCCTAGCTTATAACTAGCTCGACATTTCTCACAAATAACCGTTACAACTGAGTATGCAGATACATTACCAATGGTTATTAACTAAAAAAAAAAAAAAAAAAAACAAGGATGACATTTCTCACATAATAACCGTTACAACTGAGTATGCAGATGCAATGACCTTACCAATGGTTAAATAAATGTCAACCTTTTTTTTTTTTTTTTTTTAGTTACAAGATTGCAAAATATAAATTACTTTTGTCTTACTTGATTAATTCTGTCAACGTCAGATTTTTTTTTTTTTTCTCTTTTCTTTTTTCCCTTTTCATTTCTTCTTCTTGTCTTTCCTTTCTTCTTCCTTTTTTCTTTCTTCTTCTTCTTTTTCTTTCCTAATCTTTCATTGTAAAGATTAATTTTCATTAATCTTTATAATGAAACCCAGTAATCTAAGATGAAAAATTCCAATCTCTATGAGAACGAAATTAACTCATTTAAATACTGAAATTTTAAAACAGTTAATGTCCTTTTAGTGCCATTTGCAGTTCTTTAATTTAAATCAGTACCGTGAAGGTTTTGTATAAATTACACTTCCTCCCTTCAAATCACTTGTTTAAGTTAGAAGCTGAGTTTAGAATAACATTCCGTTAACTGTTACTTTAAAAATTTATCTCATTTTGTAAATTCAAGAGATTATCATGTTTAAATATATAATAAAGCTATTCCCAGAAGAATCAAAACAGGTCTCTCACATTCAGAAATGTAGATGGTTTTAAAGGGAATTCTGAGGAAACATTACGAATTTTTACTTAAACTAAATAATTATAATAACGTGTCTTAAATTAAAATCATATATGAAGGTAAATAATGAACAGTTTTTAACAGGTGTGCTAAACATAAAGAAATCTTTAAGAAAAAAAAAAATAACTAACATAAATTGAATTCATCTAATCTTGAAAATTTGTATAATATAGTATAATTGCGAAACTAACACTTTATATTTTGAACTATGGAATTATTTAGCAAATATAGTTAAATTTTCAAGGATTTTTTTATTTAACAAAAAGGCATGTACTTTAACGGTTTTATAAAGTCTCATACCAGCCAATGTACTAACGTTCTAATTAATGTTCCGTAGAAATGCTTTTCACATCATATTAATTTTAGGGTAATTTTCTTCAAATATAATTACAATTAAATTAGAAGAAAAATGGAGTTAAAAAAAAAAAAAGAGTGTAGGTACTAACAACGTTACAAAATATTAATTAGAATGTTAGAAATCTACACTCATGCGATCTACGGATTTCCTTTAATATTTAAGAATTGCATGCAAGTGAAAGAAGCAAATATCCATCAAGGTTATCGTTTTGCAAAGTGCATGTTTATAATCCATATTGAAGTAAAATGTAATAATACTGAAGAAATATGTTAAAATTGTTAGCTTTATTTTATTTTATATTGAGAAACATAATTACTTTATGTTGTAATATTTTGACCTGCAGCAGAAGTATAACTCAAGTATAGTTTAAATATTTTAAATAATAATTTTTTTCTAATCTAGGAAAATAATTTGTTTTATAAGAATGGACATAATTTTCCTATGAAATATCAATTAAAATTTTAGGATTTTGGTTTTTACTATTGACAATATTTCGTTTCTCTATAAAACTATTTAGCTATTATAAGACTATATTTTTCTCCTTTACAACATATGATGAGTTAACAATAAATAAACAGTCTAAGATTTCTTTATTCATTTCCAACGGCATTAAAAATAACTTAAATTATGTATTTTAACTTAATATTCTATTGTTTAAATTTAAATATCAATCTTACGACTATGAGGAATTTGAATACAGTTCCCGCCGCTTTATAAAATCTCTGGTTAATAAAGACAGCCGCTTAATCTGATCAAATTGCCAGGAACGGAATCAAACCAATGCAAACTACTTACACCACCGCCGCTTAATAAAATCAGCATCGCCGGTTAATAAAATCAAAAAGGAAAAGATCTCCAGCTTCAAAAATAAACATATGCGCAAATTAGACAACGAATTTTGATTTTCTCAGCATTTCTTTTTAATTTTTGAAAAGGAAAAGAAAAAGAAAACATAGCAAGGCACCATATTAACTCTTTTAAAAGAAAATATCTGTAGCATCGTAATCAAATAAACACCCTTATCACCTGCCCTATCAAAAAATTCAATAACTGTTTATTTTCAAAGCGTACTAGTAAATAATTTATTAATTTTGATTGGATAATTAATTGTTTTTTAAAAAGTCCAACATATAAGTAAAGTATACATGTAAACTAATTTTATTTATAATATTTCTTTATTAACTTTATAAAAGAAATATGTGTTTGATTTATCAATTTTAACTTAATAATTAATTGTTTTTAAAAAGCCCAACATAAAAAAAGTATACATATAAACTAATTTTATTTATAATATTTCTTTATTAATTTTATAAAAATATTTGTGTTTTATTTATTAATTTTGAATGAATAATTGTTTTTAAAAAATATTAATTTAGTTTATTTACAATCCTATAAATCCTTTTATTTTGAAATTTCATTCTAATTTCGGGAATGAGTATATTCTTTTATGTTCAGAAAAGCTCGCCGGTTATAAAAATCAGCCGCTTATTAAAATCACTTTGGCTCAGAACGAATGTGATTTTATTAAGCGGCGGGCACTGTATTTTGTTATATATATTTAAAGAAAAAATAATAATGATGATAAAGAAAACTATCATTTGATTAATTTGTAATTATCATGAATGGTCATATTTTATTTTTTATTTTTTAGGAACAATAAATATTCGATCTGTATAATAAAACTTCATATATTCAATATTAAGACTGACTTTAATGAAAGTCCAGCAGACTTCGCAAAATCGCCTTAGGCATAGTAAAAAAAAAAAAAAAAAAAAAAGTAGAAAACTGCAATTTAAGTGCAGTAAAGTCTCGTACAACGCGGCGGCAGAGATGACAAATAAATAAAACAGTTTTATTTTTTAATACCATTAAATGTTTTGAGTACCAATCTATTGGTTCATACACTCTATTTGTTTTTTGTAGAAAGCAGCTGCTTTGATATAAAATTATAAGGTGTTAAAAAATAAATTTGTAGTATTCATGAGGCAAACTTGCATCAGCGTTGTAGGGGACTAGAATAAAGTCACATAGATTTCAACGCAAATTTCATATGAAGGATTTTTCTCTTAATATTATAAATCAACATAAAAAGTTGTGTATTATCTTGAATTGATATTTGATGAAGTCATTTTTAATAATAAAAAAAAAAAAATTATAATAATAAAATAATAATAATAATAATGCAGTACATTCCCAGAATGAATATCTGTAAATAAATATATATATATAAGTAAGCATATATATATTATTTTTTAAGGCAAATTAAGAGTAGGTAATAAATGCAGTAAATATATAAAGTTTATATCTGCAAATTAAAATTTACCCCACAAATCAAAATTATAAACTGAAGTATAAAAATATTTAATGCAATACATAATGCAATACACAATGCAATACATAATGCAATACATGCAATAAAAATATTTAATGCAATAAATTTACAGTTTTATTATAATTGAGAAATATAGATATAACTGACTTTTTTTATGCTTAGAAATTTTTCTTGATTTTTATAGTCATTGTTTTTTTTGTTCAAACAAAAAATATTGTTGCTTGAAAAAAAAAAAAAAAAAAAAAAAAAAAAAAAAACTTAGGGTAACGTAGGGTAGTGGGAACCCTTATCGGCATAATTCACTGTATTCAGTAAATTATATATATATATATATATATATTGTTTGTTTGTTTAATTTAAAATATTTAACTGTATAAAAGCATATTTTGATGAATTTTCACAATTTTTTATGCATTGTAAAGAAGTATTTTCACTCAAAAATAATTTTACCACATATACATAACAGGCATAATGTTTAAATATTGGAACCGTCTCTTTCTTGCATCAAAATGGAGCTACCTCTTCTTTTTTTTTTTTTTTTTTTTTTTTTTAAATAGAAAACATTACATGGCCGTTTACATTTCGAGTTTATAAATCTTTCCATGTGACTGGAAAGAATGGATTCCACGACAACGAATTCCATGCGAAAGCGTGCGGGGAGTCCGCTGCATTCAGCAGATTTTCCTGAGCGAGTGCTGCAAATCCCGTAAAAGGCTTTGCATATCTTGTATGTAAAATTGAGGACTCTTTAAATTTACGATATACACTAACCCATTCCCTTACTTTTTATCTATTCTTCCCCGGTGAACTGCAGTTTTCTTAAATATAATCCATTACACATCTAAATTCATCAATTCATTCTTGGTATCATCACATGTTATTCTCCCCACCTCAGATTTATAAAAATTTTTTTTTGGTTTTAACGCAACGTGTTATTAGCAAAAGCAATATATCCGCATTATAATAATAAAAATAATCTGGTGTGCCACTCACACGACTTTCTCTTACACTGAAATTTAATACTATAAATACAGGTTGAAGATTAAGAGGTAAGATAACGAGTAATATTATGTAAACCTATGTTAAACAATTCAAATTAGGCTTCGGAAGAGTTTTATATAATAATTAGTTCTGTGTGAGGGTCGCTGCCGCCCCCTAAAAACTCCCGTTTCGGGAGTCAAACGGGAGTTTTTACTCCCGTCCCGTTCATTAATGCACCTACATATGTATAGAATTTAAATCTGTTTTTAAAAGTTCACTTAAAATTATTCAGGCAATTTTCACACGCAATAATCCTTGAAACTTATCAATCTTGATCACACTTTTCCAGCAACAAACTTATATTAACTTCAAAATACAACATTTGGATCTCTTAAAGTTATTCGTTTTTAAGTCACTCTAAGAGACACAGACAAAGATCAAACGTTGAAAAACTTGACTACGTAATCAGTAAGCCTGAAAACATGTAAATATACAAAAAACAAGCGATGCATATTTAGCTTAAAATAATACATTCTTTACCATATTTCTATGAGAAATTCATTTCAATTCCTGAACAGCTTCCCTGGAAATGGTAAAATATTATAAGTAAAGCACACCCACTAACAACAATAAAGGATTTTATCGCTTAAATATTTGCAGCCCTGTATAGCTTTCCAAGATTATATACAGACCACATGGTGCACCTAAATATAATCCTGTAGTAATAATACATGGCCCAGCCTGAAATACACTTCCATCAATTTGCGACTAATGTCGCACTTTTATCTAGTTATTTTGTGTAGCCCTGTAAACGAACAGTGAATGATTTCCCTTCCATATTCTACATGGGACATGTTTTTACGCATATAAAAAATATATATTCGTTTCATTTGGTTTAGTGCAATCTATAGATAAACTCGACTTACCTGCAATACCCCCCATGTACGTAATGTATTTGAATTCTCTTGGGTGTCCCTGTACACGAACCATTTGCTTCATCTCACCGAAAAGCTTAGTGTATCATCCGTATATCATACACTTTTAGAATACTAAGTTTGGTCTTTCTGCTGCTATTTGTTCTTGCGCTATGCAGATAACACGCGCGCGCACACGCACACACACACACACACAGAGAGAGAGAGAGGGAGAGGCCATTCGATAAAAATATGATTTTAGGTTTTAAGGGACCTCAAAACGTGTAAATATAACAAAGACTCACGTTCGAAAATTGGACCCTAAAACAATACTTTACTTTCTCTCCCTTATGGGTAAGAGAAAGTAAAAAATTGATAATTATGGTTATTGATATTTAATTATTAACAATGTTATTAAACAAAATCAAACAAGAGGTATTTTTCTAAATGTATTTTACGTTTTTATGATATGAAAAAAAAATATACAAAAATATCCATGAAAAAAAAAAAAAAAAAAGTACTTTTGTGACTGACCAGTCTATGCCTGTCACAAGGGAGCTGTTATGAACGAAGTTGCATGGGTTGATAGAAAATCGAATGAAATGCTCAAATTGTGTCTCAAAAATGAATTTTTTATTCAAGAGTCCGTTTTTATTCAAGATTTTTTTAAAACCAGAGAACAAACTAAAACATATAATTTCTAGCTTTTTAAAAGGAAGCATGTAGCATTGTACAGCATACTGCAGTATATACTTATAATGCTTTCTTTCGTGCTTTCATGCATTTAAAATGTTTCTTTTTTTTTTTTTTCTGATTTTAATTTTTGTGGAAATTTATCTCTATTACACAACTAACATCTTTTAATTTTTCTTTACAACTATACGCGTTATTATAAACTTTATAGACATTTATTGGGATATTTAAGAGTTATTATTTCATCATATCTCATTTCTATTATTTTTTTTCCTTTACGTTATCCTTACTTGTTTACATTGTTATGTATAATTTTTCACGTGTCTCTTCATGGTTATATTTCTTGTTCTTTTTTTCTTTTCTTTCTTTCTTTTTCTTTCTTTTTTTTTTCATTATGATGCTGAAAAACTGTATAAATTCTGTATGTGATAAATTTTAATTTTTATATTTGATGTTCCCGTTGATTCAAAAATCACAAAAAATAAGCCAATTAATAAAAGAGTATGTATAATATGAAAAAAGGCCTGCCCATACCACTATGTATTTTTCATTGAATCGCTTAGAAAATGACGGAATTTTCTTTTAATTTTTTTTCCATATTTTTAAGTATCAAGAGATATATAGCAAAATTAGCATGGTTATTTATTCATTAGGTGGTGCTTTAATATTAAAATTATTATTATTATTATTATTATTTACAGTGACGCAGTACACTTAGGGCGCATTCGAAAGTATTTCCCGTTCACTTCCCGAGTTGGGAAATGACGTCACGCGGGAAGTTCGGGAAATTAGAACTACCATATAGGAGCCTTACGAAAAATGACCGAGATATAAGTATTTCTGTACACATCTCATCTTCCCGGGAAACAAATATATAAACAAACATGGCTCCTATATGGTAGCTCTAATTTCCCGAACTCCCCGCGTGACGTCATTTCCCAACTCGGGAAGTGACCGGGAAATACTTTCGAATGCGCCCTTAACAATGCAACTAGAACTATATGCAACTAGAACAATGCAACTAGAACTTGTCAATATGGCGTGCGTTATCCATAAGAATGCACGGCAGACGTGGCGCATTTGTAATTCTCAAGATGAAGCTTAATTAAGCCTTATCTCTTAATAGTATTTTAATTTTCTTTATAGAACGATTAACTGCAGTAATAAACAATAATTTTGTAATTTAAACATTCCCTAACATCTGAAATCATATGCGAACATGTCAAGGTCAGATTAATCAATATACGCAATATGGCGTCATTTGAGAATGTGGATCTGTGTAAATGTAAGATCACATCAGAAATACAGCACCATCTGTTTTTGAAATATATATATATATATATATATATATATTTATATATGTGTGTGTGTGTGTGTGTGTATATAAACTAACCCCATGTTTTCTTGCACACTCCAGTGAAAACCACGTAGTGCTGCAGCCAATACGCTTTGAATAATATATATATATATATACATATTATTTTTTTGTTATGATTTTTTTTTATTCACCCGATATACAGGCAAAGAACTTTAAACTGAAAAATTGTTGTTTTAAACAATTAAGCAATTTCTTAAATAAATAGGTTAGTAGCTTAATTTTTATTTTTATTTATTTATTTATTTTTTTATTTTTGTCCGTATGTAATATCTAGGCTTCAACGTTGCAGAGTGAAAACTCGCTGCTACTTTATGTGTATACGATGTTTTCCCATTATAGTTTACACTGAAAATATTATTTTTTTCAAACTTAGTTACCTTTTGAGACGGATTTTTTTGTAATTTTTAACTAATCAAATCCATACTGAAATCATATTACCAAACTTAATGGTTACAGATTCTTTGTTGTTACAGAAACATAAATTTGTAGTTTTAAGTAGTATATAAAACATAAACATTTAAATCTTTAAATATAATATAATTAACGAACCATTTATATTATTAATTATCATCTTTTAAAAATCCCATTCACATAACATTGTTTTAAAATATTTTATTTTATTTTTAATGCAGAAAGTGTTACAATATCTATCTATATATATATATATATATATACATATATAAATCACTGTAAATCCACAAAACCTTTAAGTTTCATGTCTTTAATCATTATTATGAATTACCGTTCCAAAAATTTAGACTTGAGTTCATTTAAAGCGTTGTAAGTGGGAAAGAGTAAGAAATTTTCTTTGAAATTAGAGTGCTTTCATAAATTACTCTCTCTCTCTCTCTCTCTCTTTATTTTTTTTTATTTTATAATACACATTTGTATACTATTCCTCTATACATATATTATTCCTTTTTATTTATTTATTTTTTTTTTTTTTATCACAACTGTCCAAGATACAAAAAATAAAAATGATTGAATGACTAGGTTTCTTTATAAGAATGGATTTCAATTTCTCTAAATGTTACTGAAGAGTAGGGAATTAAATTAATTAATTTACAGTATATGATGTAAACGCCCGCAAAATAATATATCACAATCGAAGATTAACGGAGTGTAGAGGACAATAAGGGAATATGATTTATTAGATCATAAGAGGAGTGGGAATGAAGATATAGATTTTGTCCATATAAAGATAATAAAATTTAATTCATTTGCTCTTTTTTTTTTATAGAATATCGATTGAATTCTTAAAATTAAAGAGAATAATGTTAGTTACATACAGTTCTTTTGTAAAAATTGAATGGTTTTATAAATTTCAATCTAGAAAATATATTCTTTTAAGCAAGTAAAGAAAAATAAAATTGATATGTTTTAATTATAATATATTGATTTACAATAACGCACTCAAAATGCTATTATGAGCAACAAATTGAAAATTTCCTCGTTAATTACAAAGTTAATTACAAATTTCCTCGAATATATATTAAGATTTCAAAGAAATTACAAAATGTTTAGAGGAAAAATTTATTTAGATTTAAAAAAAAAAGTAAATTTTTTAAGTTATTTATGACTAATTAGGTTTTAAACAGTTAGAGTGTCATGTGTACCGTCGGTTCTAAACTCATTACTTATATCAAGATAATAGAGCTTGATTATTGTCAAAAGTTGACACAATTAATAATAAGTAATAATTTTTCATTTATTAAATCGTAGTAAATTATTATAAAAATAAAAGTTTACATACGTCTTATTTTACTGTCATCACTATCTTCAAAAATAAATTTTTCTTGAGAGCTTCAATGCTATCTACTTATCCATAGTACATCCCGAAGATTTACATTGGATTTTCTTTTGTAATCAAGATATCCCGAAGAGGTTCTGAGAAGATAGTGGGATAATATTTTTATTTATTTATTTATTTATTTTTAAGATTGTTTTATAGTATTGGTGAAGATATAATAGAATGAACGCAAAAATTTAGAAACGCACATCCTGCCTTGTAAAAGAGTTCTGTGTAAAATTAGAGGTGCTAAAGCTGTGCTAAAATGCTACCCTTAATTTTTCATGTTACTGAATTAGCAAGGCTTTAACATGATTTTGTTATTAATTCGCTTGATACTCAAGTTTTGTAAGAAGGCAATTTGTTTTAATATTCGCATAATCTCAAATCGCATTGTTTTAATATTCGCATAATCTCAAATTTCTGTGCTTAATTAAACGTAAGTAATTACTCCGCATTGTGGCGACAAAGTGACAACTCAGCCATACAATAACAGTCTAGGCTGTTATTCAATAATTCCTGTGTAGGGGTTTTCTTGTATAATATTATTGTATACAGTTTCAATAAGAAACACAAGCAGTGATAAAAGAAATAGTTCAGAATATTGAAATATTTCAATTTTATCTAAAGAGAGCATTCAGCATGGGAAAATATTTTTATGACTTAACATGAATACTCTTCTGCTTAGATAGACATTCACAGCGTTGCATAGGAAAATTTGGGGGAGATAACGAGTTTCGAGAGCACTTATTGTTATAACGGTGATTTAGAAGCGAATAGTGTCAAATTCGCTATGACAGCCGCGAGCATACTGGCAGAGCCGTGCCAAGAGTCAGACAATATCGCCAATTTTATAGCCAAATAATTTCCTTTGTCCTTCGAATAAAACGATACTTACATAGAGCCCTGTAAAAGCCTATGTAAAATTAAAGATACTAAAGCTGCGTAAAAACGCCACCCTTGATTTTCATATTACTGAATTAGCCCGGATTAAACAAGATTTTCTTATTAATTCGCTTCATACTCGAGTTTTAAACTGTAAGAAGGAACGATATTCGCATAATCTCAAATTTCTGTGTTTAATTTAGCGTAAGTAATTACTCCGCAATGTGGCGACAAAGTGACTACTCAGCCGTACAATCACAGTCTAGGCTGTTATTCAATAATTCCTGTGTAGGGGTTTTCTTGTTATAATATTATTGTATACAATACTTCCAGTTCCATTAAGAAACACATGCATAAAAGAAATAGTTCAGAATATTGAAATATATCAATTTTATTTAAAGAGAGAGTCACATACAGCATGGAAAAATATTTTTATGGCTTAACATTAATACTCTTCTGTTTAGATAGACATTCACAGCGTTGCATAGGAAAATTTGGGGGGAGCTAAAGAGCTTCCAGAGCACCTATTGTTATAACGGTGATTTAGGAAAAGAGTGTCAAATTCGCTATGACAGCCGCGAGAAGACTGGCAAAAACATGCCAAGGGTCAGACAATATCGCCAATTTTATAGCCAAATAATTTCTTTTGTCTCTCGAATAAAAACATACTTCCCAATTCTGTATTCCCACCAAGTTTCCAGTATACAAAGCAGTAACATTGTACTCCCTTTATGAGATGACAAATTCTATCTGGATACAGAAATAAATGTGTGTTCTGACTGTTTCAGATGCAATTTTATAGTAATTGTCTGTTGTTTTAGAAGAAAAAAATATCTGTAGAAAAGTTACAAAATATTATGTTTTTAACAGTTTTTCCTACATTAACTACCTATCCTTAACAAGAAACAATGTGCATGCTAATATTTTTATCCATACCAAATTGCTTATTAGTACTGGCGGGCTACGTGCTTACATGGTCTTAAGTATTTCGTTAGTTTCTTCATGCAAAGCGCCAATTTTTAGATACGGCGTGCTTTTGTCTGTAAAGTAATGTACGATGTTTTGAACAGTATTTTATTTTGAAACTTTTAATTAATGTGCCACTTAAAATATATCGCCATAAAAAAAAAAAAGCGAGGAATTTTTTTTAAACATCTTCTTTAACGAAAGAACTTTACGAAGTAATTTTACGAGGCTTGCTCTTCCTTTCTGCTTCCAGGGATGTCCCGTAAATAAAGTTTCCTTTTATTTTTTTTTTGTTTTCAATGTTTTTCATCGTTTCTTATATTAAGATGAAAACTGGTGTAGAAAATCATTTAGAGATGTTTATAAGTACATTTATAAAACATGAATTTGAAATAAAAATTATGTATTCGATAATATTTTTAATTGTGCAGACAAATAGTTATTAAACACCGTAAAAAAATAACGGTAGCTTTTACAACAGAATGTTCTGGTAAAAATGGGTGTAAAATTCTGCGGCAAAGACTATCTTTATTTTTTAGACTGTATCGTATGAAATATAAAAAGAGAATCTTATTTTATCCTTCTTTAACACAATTTGACTTAATTTCCTTTTGAAAACTCCAATACTAAACTTCCTTTTCGTTATTTAAATTTTTAATGACTTTTATTCTATCTCCGTACGACCAACTATTCGTTTAAAGTCTGCATATTTTTTTTTTCTTTCTAAGTAATATAAGTTCATTAATTTCTTATAGACTTAGACACATATTTTACTGGCATCATATTTTATTCACTAGAAACGAATACCTCTGATTCTAATTAACTGAAAATTTTTAACTTTGTCAATATAACTTATGCTCTCTACCTCTCCGTTTTATTTAATAATAATTAAAAGATTAAGCATGACAGTATAATGTCTGTATTCAAAAATTAATTTATAAATGTCGCTTCTGAAAGCTTCATTATGTTGTGGAACGCAAAATTTAAATATCGTAATCGCACTAAAATAGTTTAAACTTGTTATCCTAGGAATTTTTCACATGTAATAAATAGGCTGTTCTATGTATTATGCATAAAAAGTGCAAAAGATAAAATTTCACGATGCTGAAGAAATATTTCTCTATTCTTTAGTAATGAATAATGTGGAAAAAGTTATCAAAAGCTCTGCGCATGTGAATAAAGACAGATGTTTTCCTTGTAAATGTATATATATATATATATATATATATATTCGACTTGTGTACAATAAATAAATAAATAAATAATAAAACAAATAATAGTAAATGAATAATGTTATTTTTAAATATAATATTTAAGAATAAAGAGAGATATTAGAAAGATACTTTATCGCATTATTTTGTATTTCAAAAGAAAAAAATATTTACTACATGCTTAAAAAATCACCTGTCTAAGCAATTTCGAATGTCCATTTATCATCTGGGTAAAACATTAAGTGGATACAAAGAAAGTTCATTATATTTAATGTTTTTTCAATGCGAAGTTTATAAAAAACAGCACTAAAAGTAATTTATTAAAATCTCTTCCGTGTTTTTTAATAAAAACTGCGACAACAAATTAATTATTCCGTGTCTTTAATTGTAATTTTTCAATAAAAGTAATAAACGTGCTATTATGGTAATCGACGTTATTATTTTTTTAAGTTAAATTTTGCCCAAGATCATTAAATGAAAGGCAGTGAAATATGTAGTTATTAACTTTTTAATTGTTGTATATAACAAATGAATGGGTAATTTTTTTGAGCATAGCTTTAATACAAATGGTTTTAACACATTTCTTTTAAATTAATCATGCGGCAATTTAAATATTTTTTATTTTTCTTTAATTTTAAATGACATCATAAATTATTTAAAAAAAAAACTTAAATAATAATAATAATGCAAATCATAAAAAAGTTCTATTTTCCTCAAATGATTTCAGTGCAATCTCAACTAATCATTTTCAAGCATGAATAAACTGTTGATTAATATTATTATTTGATGTGTCACATGAAAAATATTTTTTATTTTATCATCCCCCTACCCCTCATATTGAATAAACTAAATTTTCTTAAATAGTTTCAAATTTCACTTTTTAAAATTCCATTTCAGCAATGACAATATATTTCAGCTTTTTTTTTTTCAACAGATATTAACTGAGGATTTAGAAGAAAATGTTTTTTTTTTTTTTTCAATCTCCCTGCATTAAACTGATAAGGTTTTCCAGAATTTCAATTGTTATACTTATATTTCCAGACATAAGATGAAAATGACCTTATCAAATCAGTTTTTTTTTTTTTTTTCTTTTTTTCTTTTCTAATTAAACGAACTACTACAAAACTACTAGACGTAAGAATAAGTAATTTCATTGCGATTGAATTCTTTTAGAATTTCTCTAAGTTAATGAAATTATTTTAGAACTTTCAAAAGTGTAATTATTTTTTTAAATATTTCTTAAAAAAAACAATTAAATTTTAATCATTAATACGTAGCTTTTCTGGAATAATAATAAAAAAAAAGAATACGCACTGTATTATTTATATTTATAAATTTATTCCTTTTACTTCCTTTCCTTTCCTTTTATTTATTTATTTATTTTATTTTATTTTATTTTACTTTATTTTTATTTTTATTTTTTGCTTTAGCATAATTTTCAGTTTAATAATTTCGAATTTGGTAACATAGGAAGAAAATAAAACAATAAACATCTGAAATGTAGGAAGTAAAATGTAAAATATTATAAGATTTTATTTTATTTTATTTTATTTTTATTTTATTTTTAATTTTTTCCTTTCTATAATGACTGAAAAATAAATATTCTTTCGTGAAATGGATAGATATCAGTTCTCTAAATTGCTTTTCAGCAAGTATGAAATTTTTCAGAAATAAAATTGATATTTATAAAAATTGTATTTTTAATCTCCCTCTATTAAAATGATAAGATTTTGCAAGAACTGAATTGCTATACTAGATAACAGACGATAACGGCTTTATCGAAATAGTTTTCTTAATCCAAGCAAATTAACACAACCTTTCTAATTGTTACAACAATGGACTTCAACAAAATTTACTTTTTTCAAAGTAATTTCAATTAATGAAATTTTTAGAACCCTCAAATGAACTGTGCTGTATTAATAATATCTGTGTAGAATAGAAATTGGAAATTTAGCAAATTACGTTTTGTTTCTCTAAAACTTTTAGAAAATATTCAATATAAAATTTCTTACGAGAGTGTTTTCTGTAATATTACTTAAGCTTATAACATTTTATTTTAATCAGGTCAAATTTTAGTGAAAACCCTCCTGGATTGTTGGCATACATCAAAAGAAGCAAAAATGATTTGTCTATTATTTATATCTGTTACTTACATTACGAAATATGCAACGCAAATTAAAACATGTTTAAGAGGACTTTATAAATATTTAATAAATATATACATATATATTTTAGAACAGTTCAGAATTTTTAAGAATATTTTCACTTAGTTTGGTTAGATTTTTCTTTATATGGTTAGTTTTGCATACTACATTGTTAAACAGTTGGTGTTCTTTTGAACCAAATCTACTGAAATAGTTGTAACCACCTGAATCTAATACCATAATTTGGTAATTTTATGTTTACCAAATATTGGCATGTTTTAAATTAAAATAATAGTAATAATAATAATAATAATAATAATAAATCGGCTGAGATGGGGATTGAAATGAAGACCTTCTTGCCTCAAGTCAAACCATAGCCTCCTAAACTAGATGCCTTCCGTGTGGCTCGAAAACTTGGCAACAGTTCAATCGGTAGACAGCGCCACCTGGTACAGATTGCTCTCTTTTTTATTCAACTGTCACCAATAATTTTAAAAAATGATATACGATATACATAATCGACATTTCTTCGATTTTATTCGCTTTTTATGTATATCAAATCCCACTTAAAAAATTTTTGGTGGCTGTTGGGTAAAAAACTCCCGCAATCAGTACCAGGTGGCGCTGTCTACCACCAAGTTTCCGAGCAACGCGGAATGCATCTTGTTTAGGAGGCTATGGTCAAACACTCAGGCAGGATGCCACGCTTTCTTGCCCCCTAACTCTGTTTCGTTGATTTTGATAAAGGTGGCTAAATTTTCTAGAGTCTTATCTTTGCCCATGGATGAGTTGTTGCGCACAATTTGTATTTTGCCCTATGTTTTCAGCCACGCTCTTTAATTTAAGGGTAGTCTATTTTTAATAGGAATTTTACTGATTCTTAATTCCCTTGGGCGTGGATGTATGGTAGCTTGAGGTTCTCGTGCAAGTTCAATGCTATCGCAAGAAGTAGAAAACTTAAAAGTGAGGTTGAACCATATTATGGTATTTCTCATAACATTACATCATACAGTGGTTCAATTTTTAACTGAAATTTTTAACAGTGTATGGCTAATTACACAGCTATTTACTTCGTAAAATGAACACCGAACGACTAAGAAAAATAATGCTTGTACCAGGATTCAAACCAGGCTCCTATCAATAAAACGTCAGAATGATAACTATAGTAACTGTCGCCTGCAAACGTTATAATCGCAAGAAGCCATTGGTTAGAGATCATGTGTTACGTCCTTAAGCATTAGGTATTGATTATTACAACGTTTTCATGGAATTAAAATATTTAAATTTTTGCTTTCGCTAATTAGATTTTTTTTTTTTTTTTTCTGTGATTGTCTTTTTGTGTGTGAAGTGAATTTTTTAAGAAATTTTTCATTTACCTACTGTTATCATTTTTCCCCCCAACTTTTCCATTTTTTAAAACGGGAAAAATGAAAAAGAAAAAGGAAAAAAGAAAAAGAAAAACTACTATAAGTATACATTAATACATTTTCTAATTTTTATTCTTATTATAAAACTAAAATGGTGCTATAAATATATATATATTATATGAATATTATTGTAATAATCGCTATAATTACTATTAAACTGAAAATTCAGTGCATACAAGGAAAATAAAAAAATAAAATTTTATTTTATTTTATTTTATTTTTTTTATTTTTTCAAAATTGTAAAGACTCAAATAATTTAACGTCTTGATTAAATCTCGATGCGTTTAATATCTCATAATGATACACATTTATCTGAAATCAGTTAAATATATTTTAAAATCTATTATATGAAATAAGTTCAACATATTTTTAAAACAAATTTATGAAAGTTATAAGAAACACCATTTCCTTATCTCAAGCTTAGAATGGAAGCATTAGCACCCTAACTACAGCAAAAAGTAAAACTATTTTTTATTATTTCTTTTTTATGAAATCTCTCTTTTTCCAAAAAAAAAAAAAAAATGATTTAAAATTCTCCCAAGGAACAAAGAACCAATTTTATGGATTATTTCCACTCCAACTTCAATTTAAAAAACTTTAACCGAGTTTCTTGAAGTTCGGAACATCTTTTTCATATGGTAATTATCAACGATTGACTCAGGAATTTATCTGGCTTAAATTTTAGAGTACACTAATAGAAAGTTTAAACATGTTTCAAATTGCATCTGCATGTAGAATCCGAATATATAAAACAGCACTTTTCTTTTTGGAATAAGTTAATGATTTCATAGCTGACTGCAAAAAAGAAAATTTAAACTTAAAAAAAGGAATTTTATTTATTTTGCTTTCATTCTGTGAAAATATTATAAAAAATGTTTGAGAAAGATATTTTTAGAAAAAGTATTTGCATATGTTTTATTATTATTATTTGTTTTATAAACTTTATTATGCTATCCGTTAAGAAGCTTGAGAAAGTTCGTTTTTAGGCTTCATATCACTTTTAACTTTTAATACATAGATGCCTGAAGAAACAAATACTAGTTTATGTAAAGGAAAAAAAAATAGTTAGAATAAATCCATGTTTTTTGCAGTTTATTTACTTTAGTTGTATATTTTATCCTCAACGAATTTTAAAATGAAAAGTGATTTTTTTTTCAAATTTAAAAAAGAATAAAAGAATGAAGTTATATTATTATGTAAAATTATAAGTCCACTTTTTTTTCATTACAATAGTTATTCAATAAATATTAGAGTTTAATGGAACTTCACACTAAAATGAAATTTAAAATTTGAAACGTATTTACAATATTTTTTTATCGGTTAAATATTTCAACATTTAAAATAATCATAAACAGTTTCACTGTTTAGTAAACCTTCACTGGAATTCATTTTCCTTCTCAAAGACAAGAGCACAAGTATATCTGATTATTTTGTAGTTTTATAGGTATGTTTGAAGATACTAAAACTGAAGTCGTCTCTATTGCTTATTATATTTGGATCTTTTTAAATATTTACTTTTGATTAATTTATGAAGCGCCGAGTATCTGATTTATATTTAAAAAACACATATTGCTATTATAAGAAAGTAATTTGTACAAAACTTTGAATAAACACCATAAAATGTACATATAAATAATAATATTAAGAATAATAATGTTAAAAAAAAATATCGTACATGCCATATACATATGTAAATATATATTCTGTACGTAAAAATATTACCCTTAAGACTTTATTTGAAACTTTTAGATTATTCATTTTCCTTAGACTTACTAACTTTTGAAGGATTTTAGGGAGACTAATACTCTAACACCCACATTTTAATTATTATCGTTTGTAGAGCACATTTATTATATAATTTACACTAATCTGGATATTATAGAAAAGTAGTTACTTATAAAATATATAGAGATTTGTTATTTAAGGTCAGAAGATATACATTAACTTGTATTTCATGAATATTCATTTACAAAATATCTGCTGAGAAAGCACATTTTCCATATAACTTTAACAAAATTTTCCGCATGAAACCCTCAACAGAATGTTTAGCACTGTAAACTAATGTCAATTTCATATCATTTGTCTCAAAGCAGATTTCAGTAACTTTTGTAAACTAATTGCCACTTTATCAAACTATTCTCTGATAGAAATTCTAAATCTAATATTAACCTTTACTAGAAATATACGGGCATTTAAACTGTCAATATATTTAACGTGCTTAGTAAGAATTAAACTGGTTATAACGAGAGTAATTTCTAACTCTACTTCATTCGAAATTGATATATTTATTTAAAATATAGTTACGAGATGTCAGTTTAGTGCTGTAGGAAAGGAATTTCATAAAATTTTGAGTATCATCAAGTTTGCAACAAATATGCTATGTTGACAACTTAATTAAGTAAAATCTGTAAAAAAATCTGTAATTAAAAAAAAAAAAAAAAAAAAAAAAAAAATCATATAATAGCAACACATTTCTCTAATATATATATATATGTATTTTTGAAGGGTTCTTTTTATTATTATTATTCAACAGAATAATTTAATATACTGTTTATATGTTACATTGTTAAATAAACATATATATATATATATAAACCAGAAAAATGATTCTTAGTTGCTACCATAATTTATTTACTAAGATTCACCATTTTGTTAGGGACATTTTAGGTGTAAGACCTATTAAAATACTGAAATATTTTTTATAGCTAATAGCACAGGGAAAAAAAAGAAAAAATGTAGCTAAATTAGTACCAATTTATAACATACCATTTTATTTTTAACCTTGTAATGGTTCAAATACATAACATATCTTGATCATCAGAATCAAAAGATCTTTGAAAAATTAATACGTTACTTTAATAGGCAAAAATAAAAAATAAATCAAATAACACATGTGAACGCTCACAAATATATATATATATATATATATATATATAATTATAATCAACGTGAGAATTAATAATAGAGAGGTTTAAATTATTTTAAAATTAAAAATTGCTTTAATAATTAAAAAAAAAAAAAAAAAAAAAAAAAATGTGTATTTAAGAATATAAGGGTTACATAAAATTATTATATATTTACATACGACGTAATTTTGATTTTTTTTATTGAATCTATAATTTTACAATAATTATTCTCGAACTAAATAAGTGTAAATTTCATTACTGTCGAAATATCCATGTAGCTCTATTTTCAAATGCTATAATAAAAATAAACTGGTGTAAAAAAATCAAATCAAATCAAATAAATAAATTTATAAATAAATGTGTAATAACAAAAATAGTAATAATAAAATAGGGGAATTGTTTTTTTTTTTTTTTTTTGTTTTGTTTTTTTTTTTCTTTCGAAAATTTACTTATGAAAATTGTTACATGTGACTATCAAATAAAAATTATTTATTTCAGATAAATCATTTATTATAACTTTCATAACTATGTTTATAAATTTGTGCAGTAAATGTCCAAACATTTATAGCTGGTTTTACGGGAATCCCTGATCTTAAATTTATTTAAAGATTATTATTTCTTCTATCTAGCTCCAAAACAATGCAGAACTGGCCTTAAATTGAATTAAATATCACTTTTCTTTAAAATATTTTGTTTTAGAATCGAATTAAACGATTTTTGGACTGTAAACTCACAGTCGTTACTTTTAACCAAATTTTATTTTTATCAAATTCAGTAAAAAATATCGAATTTTTATGCAAAGTTATCTGAAAAAAAATCACATTTTGATTTATGAATAAAATTTTAAGTATCTGTAAAATCACTAATTTTCAGCCAATTTTAGAAATTTTCCGACTATGAACTCATAATGAATATTTAGAGCTAGTTTTTAACCTTTGTCAAAATACGTTTAAAACTCACGATTTAAAAAAGATGGTGTTTTTATATTCTTATCCAAAATATCACGAAGCTTAACTGGCAAATTAACATGATTCAGAAATTGGACAATTATCAGATCGAAAAAAGAAAAAAAAAAAAAAAAAAAGATGTAAACTGGACTCAAAAACTTTTATTTTAATTAATTTTAATAAATATAACAAACATATTTTAATTAAACATAGCTCGTAATCATGCAGAATAAATCTTCATTCTTACAGAGAAAAAAAAAAAAGAAAGAAAGAAAATGTGCATTTAAATCGGTTCATTTTTTTGTGAACTACAAGGCCAAAGACAAACCGACAAAGAGTTCAAACTTATCATAACCATCCCTTTTTGCTCGAGAGGAAGGCGGGGTACTAGTAATAGGCATAATGATATTTTTCCGCACTATTGTTCCGTAAAAATGTAACTTTATTTGATACTAAAAATATATGTATACAGGAAATGTTTACTTGAGTTATAGGCTAAGTCCGCAAAAAAACTCTAGGAACAATAAAATGCAGGCCGTGAAGAAGAAAAACGAATAAATTTGCAGCAAACATCTTTATTTTAGCAGTATGGAAATAAAAAAGTTTTTTTTTTTTTTTTTTTTTTTTTTTTTTTTTTTTTTTAAGTATCTTAAAATGTATATTATTAAGTCTAAAAGACATTCAGAGGGTTAGATGAGAGAGAGAGGGCTTCGCGATGACGTGTTCTTACAGCAGTAGCTTACGAGCGAATACTCAAGTTCTCTATATCGTGATCAAGATCAAACTGCTGAATTACGCCAAGATTTTCGAAATATTGCCAAATTTTATAGCCAAACATAACCCATTGTCTCTAGAATAAATTAATATAAATATTTTGAATTTAGCAAGTCCGTTATAACAGTTTATGCCAATGATTGTGCCAAATTTTACGGCCAGAAAATCGTTGCGTAAGGGAGACACAAAGACTACGATTTATTGCACATCCTGTCATTAAGAAAAATATAAATTACCCTTTAATTATATTACAACGGAAATATATTGCTTAATTTAGTTTCTAATAAATAAACTTACGCAATTTAAAAGAATGAAAATGTAATTATGTATACAACGGTTTATAAATGAAAATAATATATTTTTTAATATTTTATTTATTACATGATTTAGGAGAGATTAGAATTCTGAGAGATGTCATTTAAAAAGATGACTAGCAGAAATAAATTATTAATTTTAAAGAATATGTTTTTTTTTACAGAAGATTTATTTAATAGCTTAACGGATAAAATATTATTAGAATTATGATATTTATTTATAGAGACAAATGCGAATAAATATGAAAAGTAATTTAGAAATTCGTTAGATATTTTATTAGACATTTAATTTATTGAAAATATAGTAATTAATTATTGTATTTATTTAAAGCCGTAACTAAAACTCATATATGTGAAGGAACGACTTCACAATATGGTCTATAACTGACTTAACTGACCAGCAAATTATGCTCAGGCAAATGCGGTACATTTACATATATTTATAACAATATAGATATACTTCACACACACATACATATACTTGATATAGTATACGTATGTGTGAAGGTGCTTGCTTTTGAAATTACGAAAATTGCACTAACAGGAAAAAAAAAAAACATGTAAGAAGTGAGAATTTGTAGAAATCAGAATGTTGAAAACAAGGCTGAGATTCTAGTAATGCTGTTTAACTATTCCAGAAACATACAACGGATTGGTAAAGAGAAAAATATATGATAAAATACTATGACATTAAATTGTTTCAAAACCCCAATTGTGAAAAATGCAAAATATTAAGTTGCAGCTATTGTAGACTTCACGTTATTGTGTAAACACGTTTCCTGAAGCTGTTATTACACGGTATTCCTTGAAGCGACAAAAATTGCGGCAATGCAGACACTCCCCACACGAAGGGTTGCTAAGAAAGCATTGCTCACTTGTCACTCTCTCAAACACATTCATGTGCTCGCATTTATCGCTGTGTGTCAGCATGACTTTTATATTTTTGCAACACTCAGATTTTCTTCTTTCGTGTACATTTTTTGATTAGACATAATTATGAATTGCATCAAATCTATGAACTCTAATTTAAAGATCCGATACAAAATATATGCTATGACAGTAATATTACTTTTGTTGGTTGCTAAACTGAAATAAAAATAACTTTTTAACATAGTAAAATATATTTTAATGTTATATTAAAATAAAAATATTTTATTGGATTTAAATTAAATGACTTAAAATAATAATAATAAATAAATTTAAAAAAGTGACCAAATCCTTGTGAATAAATTATCAATAAATAAATAAAATTAATCAATCAATGAATAAATAATATTTAAAATTTTTTAAATGATATAAAATTTGTCTTAGTTAAAAAATTTAAGAAATAAAAACACTAAAGGCTTTTACCCTCCTTTTATATCTTTTCAAATGCTGTAAAAACACGTATTAAATGAAAGCATAAAATCACCCTTAAATATGATGGTATCATTGTCTGATTTTCAAAACTTTTTTTTCCCCCTAGTAGCGCGGCACTTGCGACTAAGCATTGGCCGGGGGAAAAAAAAGGCGGGGGGGGTCGCCGAATCGATGACCATTTGTGAAGGGGAATTCAATGGGCGGTCATCCCTACCACTATCAGGGACAACACCATCCATGCCTTCTCCGGGATTCGAACCCGGACCCAACCGTGTGGGAGTCAAGGACGATAACCATTACACCGTCTAGAAGGTGATTTTTAAAACTCAAACTATTAAAAATGTTACTGTTTAAAATTTTTTAATAAAAGTATTGTAATTTCTTAATTATTTTCTTTTACTTATTTATTTGTTCAAATGTTATAAAAAATGCATAAATTGTATTCCATTCACATAATATTTTTTATACTTTCGAACATATATTAAGTTTAAAATTTTTACTATTTAAAGAACTTTAATTAAAGGTATTGCATGATCTTAAATTATTTTCTTTTTTTTTTATTTTAATAGTGTAAAATATGTATTAAATTATGTTCAGTCAGATCATATTTATTATTCCACGAAGATATTTAGAGAAATAAGAAAATTATATTGTAATCATGAGAAGATGAGTCCAATGGTTTGGAGGAGCAAACATGTCTTGGCAAACATCCAGGTATTCGACGCTCTGTTATCGCTTATTTTCTTTTCATCAGATAACTATCACCCCATTTTAACACTGAACTCGTTAAGTCAGACTTGCGCAGAGGCTTTCAGGGTTTATAGAAATGCGGTTGAAGAATACAAAGATATCATATATATTCTGATGGGCACTTCAGGCATTAAAATTTTTACTGCATAATGTAAGCATAAAAGTCAATGTCTATTGAAAATAATGACAATCGTTAACACTTTAGTGATAAATAATGTTTTTAAGCTATTTTCTAATTATAATCAAATAAACAATTCATACTCACTATAGGATTTTAATTACATCGTGTTCGTTTTGGAAAACTTTCCTAACGAAATTGTGGTTTGTACATCTAGATTACGAAGCACTTCTGTTCAATCTTATACACATATACGATAATAAAATTTCATTCAGCGGTACATTTTTTTTTTTTTTTTTTTTTTTTTTTTAATTTACTTTTGGAATAATATTTAAAACAAAATCCATTGCAAATTATTACGTCTTATGCGCATACATAACTCTTATATGTGTATGTTAATTCTTTTTTATACATGTTTTTAAGCATTTATATTTTCTTCTCTTTTTAGGTAAGAAAAAATTGGGCTATACTAAAAAGAAAAAATAAATTGGGGACAAAAGGTAAGATCTGATAGGTCAATATTAAATTCTAAAAAAAATATATATGAAAGATGCGTTAAAGATGATAATCATGTGATACATTTGCATAAACTAAAGTTAAAATTTTACATATTAATTTTTCCATACATTTTAATAAATAAACTGAATAGAAAATGAATAGAGGACTTGTGGGGTAAAAGTAATTATATATATATATACAGTGAAACTTGAATAATTCGAACTTGTTTAATTCGAAATACTGGATAATGTGAGTTTTTTACTCGGTCCCTTGAATTTTGTATTAAAATAATGTTAAATCGTGGATAATTCGAATTCTCTTTTGGATAATTCGAATTTTTCATACGATTAAAATATTACAGTAAAATTTTTCCCAAGAATTTTTTCACCTAAAATGCATTATTTATTTTAATAATCTTTCAAAATAAGGATAAGGAAATACAAGAAAAGCCCCTACCTATTGCATCAGAAGGTATGGTGCATATACGTGAAGTTCGAGGGTTTTCTGAATTGAAAGTCATGTCTGATGTAGAAGATTCTATTTTTGTATCAACTGATATGTTGAAGTCATATGCTATGGCCTAAAGATTGTACTTGAAGAAGCAATAAAAAATATCTGACTATTTTTTAAAAAAATGTTGAATAATTAAGCTCGTAAAAAATATTGATTTAATGGGAGGGGGGGATGTAGCAGTTTTCTTAGATATAAAGTTTATATATTAAATCTTTGATCGTAGATTTTTAATTTTTTTTTTTTAAATTTATCTCTTCTTTTTGACAAAATAGCATGCTTGCCAACATTCTAATTAATATTCTGTAGTGTTGTTAGTCCCGCCCTTTTTTTATCACACCAGTACATTTTTAAAGTAGTATTTTGCAAATGCAATTACGATTAAATAAGAAGAAAAATACGCTAAAAGGGATACTGGTGTGAAAAAGAAGGCGGGGTTAACAATACTACGGAATTTTAATTAGTATGTTGGCAAGTATGAAATAGTATAGGTTATTCGAATTTTTTGGATATTTCGAATTTTTCTCGGGTCCCTTCAACTTCGGATTATCCACGTTCTACTGTATATGTATATATTTAAAGAAATTTACGTCAAATTACATTTTGGAAACAAGCATTATCATTATTTATAACAGGCATACTCGCAAATATTTTTTGCATTGCAAATAATAATTCCTGTGTAATATTTTCCTTCTTTCATTTCATTCTATTTTTTTTTTTTTTAATTATTGCAAGAAACATTAACGAAGTGTAGAGTAGAACAATGAATCTGAAGATTTTTTTTGGAACCAGTCAATTTCTATACTACATAAAAATTAAAAGAAAAAGTAATCTTTTTTAATAATTATTTGTTAGAAAGAAATGAGGAGTGCATTTTGTAAAAAACAAAGTCTCCATTAACGATTATTCCAAATATCTCGTTCCGTACAAAATATTAATATTTCTTTCATTAAAAAGAAAGTTGATGTTTTTGTTATTTGATGTCTATGTACGATAATAAAATTGCTGTACACTGTTTGTTTTCAACTAGAACTTTATTTTTGATTGTTTTCATAGAGTATGTGTTACTAACATATTACATGAGATATTAGTATAGATGATATTCTGTACAAAATGTTATTATTTCTTTTTTAATTGATGTTTTGTTATTTAATGTCTAATTACGATAATAAAATTGTTATACACTGTTTGTTTTCAACTAAAACTTTATTATTGATTTTTTCAAAGAGTATATATTATTAACATATTACTTTAGATAATAATCTAAGTAGTATACCCGTCTGATAATTAACTTACACAACTACTTTTTCTTTCTTTATTTCTTTTACATTCCTTTGTTTTTTAATTCTTATTTTATCCTCTGTTTTACTTTAAAAATTTTCAAGTTGTATATAACGATCAGCCTGGCTATCCTTTCTTTATTGATTATTATTATAAAATATTTTGTCACTTACTGCAACTAAACGTAATTTTAAATAATAATAAAATTATATTTATAATTTATCTGATAAAGGAATAATAGCTTGGACAAAGTTAGGTAAGAAAAACATGCCATTTTCTTCGTGTGTTTCAAACATTAAAATATAGAAAGCATAAAAATCAATATTCTCTCTGTGCAGTACCCATATATTTGACATTCTGATCTGGTATTTTTATTGAATAATAAGGATGGAAACGTCAGTTATGTCTTAAGTGCTGTTTGTTAGTATTTTTGATATCACTTTTACTCTTTGGTTGCTGTTACCAGACTTCTTGTATGAAAGATTTAAACCAATCATGTCTTTATATCAAAGTTCCTGATTTAATACATTTTTTCTACTCAATCTATACCATCTATTTTAACTCGTAATCATGTCTTCAGAGCACTCACTATAAACCTTTAGAGCCTTTACAAGACTTTAATTACTTTACGAACGATTATTATGATTTAAATGCTATGACAGTGTCAACGCTTCTACGCTTTGCTCAAAATGATATTTCTCTGATTCTGCTTGTATATTTTGACATTCCCCGGTCAATGTTGACGCATTAGACTTCCTTTTCAAATCTTTAAGGCGCCGCTTTGTGCTTATGCAAAGTAATACCTTTAAATATATTGCACAAACTCAGCAATAAAATTAAGAAATCCTGTACACAGCCATACGTATATATTTAAATATAATATTTTGTACAGTTTCATTATGCTTTGATTGTTTATCTAAAATATATTATCTGTATTCAAATATAAAGTAAATATATAACTTTGGGCAATGACTAAATATTTACCAATAAAACAATATTTCTTTAAAGAAGATTTCTTTTTTTTTTTTTTTTTTTTTTTTAATTTCTCTTACCCAGATATATGGTAGACAAAGTATACTTTTTTGGGTCAAATCTTCCAAACTGAGTTTTTGTTATATTTACACTTTTTGAGGTCCCCTGAACCCGAAAAATCAGGTTTTTAGTGATTGGTCTCTGTGTGTTTGTGTGTCTATCTGTGTATCTCAAGAGAAAATAGTGTCAGGGTGTCCAAACCCGGTATTTCAAATTTGTATCATATAGTTATGCTACACCACTAAACTTTTCGTTGAGATGAAGCGAAAGGCTCCTGTACAAAAACATCCAAGAGAAATCAGATATAGAAATTTTTGGGGGACATTTCTGTTATGAACAGTATAACACCTATAGGTTGTTCTTAACAAAATGGAATGGACATAGTTGTCATATGCAGAAAAAGATGTTTTGTGTAGATTGTGGCGTGGAAATCATTCATCCTTCGTTTAAACGGCTACCCAAAGTATTTGGATAAATTAGGACTATACTTTTAAATCATGTTTGTGTATTTCCTTTTTGTGTTAATATGTATATATATATATGTGTGTGTGTGTGTGTGTGTGTGCAAAATATGTGCAAATTTTAGTGCCCAATTGATCCGCATGTACTTTATAGATAAATACTGGACTGTCCAAAATAAAGCTAGATATTCCTTTCTACTGAATGTAATTGGTGGAAATGCCTTGCTACATTTTGCTATCATACTGTAAACAAAGTATTTTTTGAAATTCTATTTTCAACTATGGTCTGTTTTTTTTTTTTTTTTTTTTTTTTTTTTTTTAATATATATATATATATAATATCAAGTTCTGAAGTTTCCTGAATATGAAAGTCGAATTTTTATTGGTTGATCTGTATCTATATCTGTTTTCAACATAACTTAAAAATAAACAATTGATAGAAATTCAAAATTAGTATTTTGAATTTCGTATTAAAGGTTGCCACTTGAAAATTTGATCAAGATTGTCAAGTTTGAATGCAATTTAACAATAATTTTGATATACAAAAAAAAAAAAAAAATAAATAAATATATATATATATATAGGTATTCTAATTGAACGGAGAGGGGGTAAAGAGGCGGTAGAAACCTTAGCAATTAAACCTAATTATCTGACCTCATTGGTATTACGACTTAATTTGGAAATTACCTTTATAGTATTTGAATGTAGAATAAGAGAAAGAGTTGTGAGTGACACACCAAATTTGTTTATGAGTCTTAAGCTCATCAGACAATATTTAAATAATATTGACATTTCTGAGTGAAAAAAAAAAAAAAAAAAAAAAAAAAAAAAAAACAATCAATTTAATACTGAAATATGTCAAAACTAGGAAAAAACAATAAAATGAATTTTTAAAAGGTAAATATATATTACGTATTCGAAGAAGCAACTGTATAATAGAGGTACTTTGAATCTTTTACTCTTCATTGTAGAATAAAATATTAAAAGTACTACTTCTGTACATTTGTCTCCATACAGACGATATTTATCTCTTTGCGTGGCTATAAAAACAAAAAATATTTTATTAGATGAAGAATATAAAGTTTAATAGGTATTTTTAGCTAAAACCTAATGTACAGTCGGTAACAAAAGTGTCCGAACACTAGCAAAAATTCCTATGTAAAAAAAGTATGCTTCAAGCGGTTTTGTTAAATAAATCCTTATCGAATCATGACCTTAGACTGACTAAGAACAGGATTCGACAAGGATTTATTTTACAAAACAGTATGAAGTGTACATTTTTTACATAGGAATTTTTACTAGTGTTCGGACACTTTTGTTACCGACTGTAATATGAAAAAACTCAATAGTTTATGAAAATTCTTACTCAAATACTTTCTTATATAACTATAGCTCATTGTGGATACAAGTTTTATTTATTTACGATATCTTCATGAAGTGTAAATATAGAATTTAATTACAAGAGAAGAAATAATATTTATATATACTTTACATACATAATTCAATTTTTAACACAAACGCATAATATTTTCTTTGATCTAACAAATTATGAGCTTAAATTATCCATATTATTGATATAACAATTCCTATAGATGTTAAATACGCAGTAGATAGAAGAAAACTTGTAACATTAAATAAAGAATTGTGTTACATTCATATGCATTTAGAATTCGTTGGGGAGTAGAAAGTTTATGTTATTCTGGTTTATTTATCTTATAAATATACTAGTGTTTACGAACACAAAAACAATACATAATTTACTGCATTATTGGATATTAATTTGGGTATGCATAGAAATTTCAGTAGTTTGTTTATAAATATTTGTTCTGTCAAAATAATTATTTATATGGAAACTTATACTAAATTTTTTGTGTTATTGAATTACTGAAATTCTGAATATTTTCAGCGATGTAACTTTTATTTGCATTATTTGAAGATAGGCAAACATAAATACACTAAAATATTTCCAAAATCATTCGCTATGAAGAATGTTAAAAATAAAATATTTAACCGTAATTTGTTTAATTATCTAATTTATTATTTAAATACATGTATTTAAAAAATAAACATAGAGATTCAACACTTTTTTTTCTGTGAAATTAAAATATATATATATATTTCAAAAATAATCTGTAAATTTCGTTAAAAACTTTTAGAAAATAATATCTTCAAAACAAATCCCTTTTATAATCTGCAGTTAGGAATTTTGTATATATATGTCCTCTGGTCGTTCCGCTGCCAAATCTTACAATATCTCTACAGATTAGTTCAGAAATTTACTTTTCATTGATTTAAGGCACTGCGGGTGAGTAACACAAATGAAGAATGTGGAAGTGAGCATTGTTACTCTCCTATCTATCTCAAATTTATTTTGAAACCTCAATTGGTCCAACAGTTAAGAATTAAAATACAATGGTCTCCTGGTAATCATCAGATATGACATAAGAGCACTGGTGTATTACGGAAAACGCCAGATTAATGAAAATCACCAGCAATGACGCATTTTAAATATCGAAAAAACTATGTTTTATTTTAGAAATGTACACCCTTAATACTACATCATACACTACATTAGTACATGCGTGCAATTGAAGAGTTAGTATAAATTACAATCACAATGCAGAAAAATTAAACTTAGTATGTATTGTTTTACTAGAGATGCATGCATTTTTTTTTTTTTTTAACTATTTGACAAACAAGGGTTTAGTCATTCACGCTTTCATTTTGATTTTGTAAACAACGGGATGTTGAATACTGTTAAATGCCCTAGGAATTTTGCCTTACCAATTAATAAAACATCCACATTTCCATCTTACGTGTACCAATTGCATATGAACAAAAGGATTAGCATGATCCAATCCTTTGCTTAGAATGAAAACTAGCCTGAATACTAGCTGGAACAATGACAAATTACTGGCGGGAGAGATAATTAAAGTGTCGGATTGTAGACGGAGTACTGTACTCATAAGTATATATCGCATTTATCCGTGACATTCACTTTATTTACTTTATGTACTCTTTCTAAACTCTTAAGATTCATTATTATATTTATATATTCAATCATTTTCTTATTGTCTTTAATTTAATAATTTTGTTGATAATGTTAACTGTTATATATGTGGGGAAAACGAATATGTATATGCTGTTTTTTATTCACATTTATTTGTTTTTCAATTCTTTGTAATGGATAAATTATTGTTCATATACCTTACATATGAAACAAATATTTCAGCAAACAAATAGTTAAAGATAGATTGCTGTATATTTATATATATACGGATTTTGATATGCAAAAGAAATCATATCAGTTTTGTAGAAAACAGGATGCGAGAGAATAGAAAAGAATGTAAAAGAATATTTATAAAAGATAATATGCATTTTTCTTTCTTCTCTCTTTGTATTTTCAAAGCAAAAGCTGCTTTTCAGGTTTTTCGCAACAGTTGGGATAGATCGGACTTTTAAGCTTAAAAGGATTTTATTCGTATACATATTTTCGCTATTTTAGGATTCTGAAAAATCCATGTGTTATTCGAAGCACATCGACATCGTATCCCTTTTTTCCCCAACGTTTTTATTTCTGTACGAATAGATATTTTTTAAGTACGAGAACAATTTAAAGAATATTGGCTATTGTATGCATTTAAGAATGAAATTATATATATACATATATATTTTAAAATAACCATGACGCATGTCATATGTGTTTCATTTATCTTAAATAAATATTTTAAATTTTACAGTAAAACAGAATTGGCCACAACATTCTACACCCCTATTTTTACTCTAATTTATTGATTCGAATAAACGTCGTATAAACATCATATATATATACATATATATATATATATATATATATATATATATATATATATATATATGATACGATTAGCAGTGGAGTACGTTGCCTTCATTGAAAATTCTACGAAAATTCAATTATTTTAAATTTTACAATACTGATTTTAATACTGATTTTACTGATTTAATAATGCTGTTTTTAATAATAAATTTACTGGTTTAATAATACTAATTTTATTACTAATTTTGAATTAAATAATATGTGTATAACTATAATTGAATCTGAATAACATTTTGCTTTTATAGTTTTTCTTTTTATCTCATATGCTTTTTTTCAATATATTTCTGCTTTAACGCTACATTAGTGTTCCACCACGAACTGTTTAAGAAGTATATTAATAAAAAAGTATTTTATAATATTTCGTTTATGTATACTATGTATACATATTATGTTTCAAATAAAATGATTTCGAGTAATTTCGTTTTCAGCAGCGCTTTCGTATTTAATTCATTGAGCGTTATTGGTGTATATATTCTTTAGTGGCAATTACCGCATCGATTGCCGAGGACAGAATATAAGTGATTTAAAAATGAATAGAAAAAATAATTTTGTTAAATAATGTAACGTTTCAAAGGAACGCTAAAGGGTTGGGCTTCCAAATACAAATATCAGAAGTTCCGCGGCAACGCTTATTTATTATTATTAGTTTTTTCTTTTTCCCTCTCTCTAACCACTATTATCGAAAAACATTTTTTTTTTTCTTAGCTCTTTTATCAAGGATAAAACTATACAGGATTAGAACGTCTAACGCAAAAAAATAAAATAAAATAAATAAATAAAATAAATAAATAAAATAAAATAAAAATAAATAAAAATAAAATAAATAATATAATAAATAAATAAAAATAAATAAAATAAAAAATAAATAAAAAAATATAGACCATTATCATATTTTGAATGGAAAAGGTGTTGTAAGATAATTTATCCTGCTTACTACGTTGCCAGATTTTGCTACTTTTCTAAAAAGAAAGAAATCTTTGGAAAAAAAATAAAAAATAAATAAGATAATGGTGAAAAAAAATGTTATAAAATCCCGGTCGGAGTGTATCCTGGAATAGGAAAACATGCAGGTACCAAAATGTTGACTGCTATAAATGCACATTATTATTATCATTGTTATTATTTTTTTAACGACTAATTATAAAATTCTTCACTGCTATTTATATTTAAAATTTTTGGATACGGTTGTCTATTGTCGTTTTGGTAATTAATTATAGGATAGGTATTTGCTTTAAAAATTAGAATAAAAACCATACTTTCTTTTAATATGTTTAATGCTTAAAACTAAAAATCATAGTAAAAATCCATGTACAGTTATTTTAAAATTAACAAATATCTTTAAGAAAGCCGTGTTACGAATTTTTCTTTAAATTTACGGTTGTTTTATTGCATTCTTTACATTAAATATATGAAATCTTTGTATTATTATATTCGGCTTTTAAAGAATATAATTCAAGCTATTTTTCCTATCATTTTCTGAATACCGTCATTAAATTGTATCTTATAAAGTAGTTTAAAAGCACTTTAAAAAGAATAGTTTTATGTCTTTTAAAAAGAAGAATATAAGAAAGAGCAGAAAGTAGTGCGGGCAGTTAAGCTTTATAATACCGATAATGCTGCGAAAAATAAAAGACATTGAAGTATCTTTGGAATAGTACAATAGACTGTAGTTTATTGAAAAGTCAATTAAGTGACATTTACGGTTAACAAACTTTTTTATATACAGCCACTAATATTTTATCATTTCATGATTTTTAATGCATTTTGTGGCTCTTAAATTCGAGTCTTTACATTAATTGTATGTAAAGTACCATCACAATATGATATATTTTGATAGGATTATGATATTTTCCTTTCTATGCCTATTATTTAAGCAGTTTTTTTACAGCAATTTCTGTGTAATATCTTTATACATTGGAATTTAAAATTCAGGAAATTACTTTTACAAAGATTAGTTTATGTTATTTTATAAAAACTAAAGCAGCTGAGACATTTAATCTATAAAATTTACATTGCTTCTACATATACCAGGCTAAAAATTGTATTGAAATATTATTTTATCAATACTATAATACATTTTTAAGACCAAAATTACTCATGCATTAATTCAGATGCATTTGAGGTAAACAAACATCTTCATTTTATTCATGATTTAAAATGGAAATTCCTCATGCATATAGAAAATTATGAAACTTTCTTTTTTTTTTTTTTTTTTTTTTTTTTTTTTTTTTTTTTCCGGTATATCTTTTTTTTTTTTTTTTTTTTTTTTTTTCATTCACGGAAATTTCTTTTTTATATTTTAAATTTTCTCAACGTACAGAAAAGAATTGGAATCGTTGTATCATATAGTATGTCATATTAAAATAATTTTATACATCTTGAAAAACGCAGTTTTTTCGTTCTTTACCAGCGTGACAAATCTGTTAAAGGAGATGATACACAGATTATTACAAAGTTTAATAGATATTCAGGGTTGGAAATCCTTTCTTCCCGGAATAGATGACACATTACAAATAAATTATAATATACTTTTTACTATTAATATTTCAATTACGTCAATTTTCATTCCAGTAATTTTACCTTATACTAAATATCCACCAGTCTGTCTGTGTGCTCTAGATCAAGAACAAATGCAAAGAACTGCATTAAAATTTATATTCAGTAACAATTTGACATAATTTAATGTATATCGTTTTAATGGAATTTGCCCAACATGTGGCGCTGCTATGTCTCTACTTTTCTCATTTAAGTCAATGCTATAGTCCAGCATTTTTTTTTTTTTTTTTTCGTTTAATTGCATAAAACTTGATATGTAAACGACATATTATTGTGAAATATTTTGATTGAATTTGTGGTTTATCAGCTGGCTGGAGGCTCTGGTATGCTGAAATATTCTTCTTGTCAGTGAAGGCAATATCACTATCAGTGTAACAAATTTTATGTATAAAATTGCCAATATGATGAGGAATGTTGAGTTAATTTAATTGTACATCAGATAACAATGGCATCAATATGAAGAGGGATAATGGACTAATTTGTTTGTATATGACAGTAGGAGACGCTACAAATTTCCCCAGCAGTAATTCTATATATATAGCCTTCTGTAGCGTATAAATAAATCAAACGCTATATATGAGATGGTTATTATAAAACAAATGCTGATTTAATATGAGTACAAAACGGTCGGTAGCTGGCACTGCTGACAATCACTTTCTGCGATTTTTCATATCGTTATGTCTCACCATATGTTAATTAAAATTGCGCCAAACTGCACATGTAAAACCTTTATTATGAAGAAGTATGACTAAATATTTGTGCATAATTAGATGGGGCTTTTGGGAGAATGCTGGGTTAATTTGTGTGCATATATGGCAACATGCGATGCTGTTAAGCTGCAATATTTTCGGTACAGGAAGGCTATTAACCACCTTATATATCATATAAATACATAAAAGTTCATATATCAGTTGGTTATTATGAAAAAAATCGCTGATTTAATCTGCGTACCTAACGGAAGACAGGTAACACTGTTGTTACTCACTTTCTCGAAATTTCTATTTCTCCCTACCATTCGTAAGTTAAAATTGAAGCAAACTGCTTAACCCTCGCTTTCCCAAAATGGGAGTCATTTTGACCCCATTTTGTAGTTAAAATTTAGTTATAGCCCACCCCATTTAAAAAATGCTTTAATAGAGAATTGCAGAGAGAGAGAACGTAACCAGTGGAATGTTGCACCACGATTTGTTCTAAACGATACAAAAAAAAAAAAAAAAAAAAAAAAAAAAGGCTCGGTGCTGATAATTTTCGCCAAACGTGCCAAGCGGTACCTGAAAGCAATTTTTCTGCAGTAACGCCTTGATTTTGGGAAAGTGAAGGTTAAATAAAATCCTTATTGTGAAAAAGTGAAATTAAATATATGTTCCTATTTACATATAGGTAACACTCTTATATAGAATGAAATATAAAAAGCCTTTGAAATGTCTAAAACATGCTAGTTCTTGTTTTAATATTAAATTTAAATTTAAATTTTCAATAAAAGATGAATGTTTAAATATTTTTTCAAAGGAATTTGAAAGTATGAAATGCAATATCAAACATATCAGTTATAAAATATATATATATTACGAATGACAAGATACAGTGAAAATACTTTACTAGAGTATATTATGCAATATTCAAGAACAGTTGGACTATATTAAGTCTTACAATTTTAATATGTTCTTACTGGAATAATAAAACGTCCATATATTTAACGTCTAGAAATAATATTTCAGCAGAATGTGAAAGCATTTCAATCATTTTATTTTGGAATATTTGAATAAAATTTGGTAAACAAATGCTTTTCAAATAAAAAGCTTCCCTTATTTTTCTTACTTCTATTCGGCGAATATTTGTGATCGACATTTTGTCTTTTTAAAAATAAAATATTTAATAATGGAATATACAAATAGAAAAAAAAATGGAATTAAATTAACTTTTTACTTTATAACAATATAACAGGTTTATGAATATCAAAACATTCGGCATTTAAGCTTTATAAGATTATATCCAGCTAAAATAATATTGGAAATAAAATTACGAATGATATTTATGTTTGAGTTTGCATTTTCGTAAGATCTTATTACAGGAACTTTTTTTAGTTATTTTACAGTAATTTTCATAACAAAGATAGTCTATTTATTTTTTGTTATTTATAGTCGTATATAGTTAGTAAAATATTTTTTTTTAGAAAAGGAATTTTAATATTATTGTAACTAAAACTTATACCAACTAGTAACTACTTATTTTGAACATGATTATGACATCTCCTCTTATGAAACTTACACACATTTAGAATAATTCGTAATAAAATACACTTTTAAATTTGCTTCTTAACACTTATTTTATGTTTCAATTTATCGATACAGCATTTAAACTAAACTTATTGTTGTTATATTATTCCGTACGGTGTTTTTATTACTATCATTAATATTACTATTATTGTTGTTATTATTCACTTTTTTCCGTTATTAAAGAGATTGCTAGCAGAGAGTGTTTTCAGATTATGTACTGTTTCAAGAAATGTTCTCTTTTACAATTTTTTATCAGTTGCATTCTGTCTTGAGAAAAACTCAGTCTAGAATTATCATGGTTCAAATTCTACTTTATTTAAATTAAATTTTGTTTAGTTTCTAATTTTCTTTGGTCAAAGTGTTATAAACTTATTGTCTGTAGTGTCAGCACCGTTTTGTTTTGTGATAACTCTGCAATGTGTTCTTGTTCTGAACAGCATATTATTGATAACAAATTACAGATACAGTATGTTTCAATATCACAATTCAGAACTTCTAGGAGAATTAGCGAGTATCCTGAAGATTCAGAATTATACAGAAATGCAGATCGGTTATGATTTTCTTTCACGTTGGTATACATACATAGAAACATCAGATGCAAAAAGACGCTACGCTACGTAAGCGATTATTCATGGATGCGTGAAAGATAGTGTTTGTAATTTCATTCACCGATTGTAATGCAAGCAATTATCAACTAGTTATTATTATAAAAAGAATATTCACTGACATGCCGTCTGTTTAGTTCTAATGTTTCTGTGTTTACCTCAGCATCAAAGAAGCCTTTGCGATTCTACATTTTGAAATCGTTATGAATCGTAAGGATGCACACTATCTCTCCTAGAAGTTTTGAAACATAAACTGAAACACTCCGTATATACTTTTTCTAGCACGTTTTAGACGAATTTATCACTTCTATTCGACTGACGGTGCGTGCTTCCGTACACTTAAACACATATAGAATTCCATAAATCTCCATATATAATTCAGATTTTTTAGATATACCTTAGGTTAATTTATATTGAAATTTTTAAAAAAGTTGTACAGCTAGTTTCTAAATAAGAACTTGCAAAATCATTCAGGTCTAAGAGACTTATTCTTTTAAAAAAAATAATTCCTTCACTTTGTGGCAAGTATGCAAATTCATCCATTTTTGTAAGATTCAATAAATGTTGTTAACTAGAAAATAACGTAATTCACTTTAATAATTAATTTATAAGTCTACACAAAAATATTTGTGCATATTACGGGATATAGACGATGTTTTCAATTGTGCTTTGCGTTTTTAATCTATTCGAATTATATTAAAATAAATTTATTGCTTTGCATTTGTAATGCTTTGAGAAAATTTATTTAGAAGTTCTTGAAGAAATACTAAAAATATTTGCATATATGTGCGTTGACTGACAAACTAACAAAAGAGATAAACACTTCTAAAATTTGTTGGAAAGTGTTAAAGTAAAATTACCCGCAAAACTATTCCTAAAGCAAGAGAGATAAATTGCATTAATCAATAAAGTTTTTTTTTTAAGTTATAGAATACATAAAATGTAAATGTACATATTAAAATTTCACAATTATTTCAAAGGTTTTGCGTAAGCCTGTATATATATATATATATATATATATATATATATATATATATATAATGTATATATATATATATATATATATATATATTTATATATATATATAAAAATAAGTAATATTAGCTAGGAATATAAGATTTTTAAAGCTATAGGTAAAACTATGCTCGATTTAAATCCCGAAACAGTTTATTGTCAAAATTATAATATGCATAAACGCATTTAAGTATAAGAATTAAGGCTACAATAAACTTTTAAATGGCAAAATTGGACGAAAAATATTGAATTCTTCAATTTTACCAAAATATGAAGGTAGTAACGTAGAGTGGTTGGCCAAAAAGTAACGTAGAGTGGCTGGCCACAAAAGTGACTTAGAGAGGTAAGCCACAAATAAAAATCATATGTTAAAAAAAAAAAAAAAAAAAAAAAAAAAAAAAGATTTTCTTGCACTGTTCAGCCATATAATTACAAGTATATAAAATGTAAAATAAAAACTGGTACTATACCTTTTGGTAGTGCCTCTCAAAAAATTATTAAAATTATGAATGCATAAATAAAAAGAAAATAAATGTAAATTTTAAAATGGCTCATAGCAACGGCCCTCTGTTCTTCAGGAGCCCACCTGACACTCTTTTTTTTTTTTTTTTTTAACATTTTCACATTTTTAAGCTGCGATGATTTTTTTAACAGACTTAACGGTTCACTTCTTTTCAAACATTGCCCAACTATTTATTTTATTATTTTTAGCAATACTCATTGAAGAACGTTTCGCTTTTTTTCCCGGCGGCCAGTCAGCCAAATATAAAAATTTATGAAATAAAACATGTATAAAAAATGGTAAAATTCAAAATCACAGTATGCTAGTGTGTATGTCAACTGGTACTACTACTCGCGATAAGAAGCAGGCATTCCCAGTCATCTATTTTATTTTGGTTCCTTTTCATCCATATTATTAGTTAATTATAATCCATTCATCTTCAACTTCCTTGTTCTCGCTTAGTAGTATGTCTGTCGACCATTCCCCAGTAGGAGGAAGGCAGCCTTCCTATATGCACGTCAGCCATATTCGGCCAAGCTAGGCCCCCACCCTTTGCTCGAAGATTGAAGGGATACTCGGGAATTGCAGCAGGCTCTGTCGAAACACCTTGGTTCTTCTCCTGACCTTTTCACACAACACGTGAAGCTGTCCGTATGAATGAATATGCTTGTTTAAATAAATAACTCTGATTATTATTTGTTTTATTATTTTGCATTATGTTATGCTGTGTTTCTTTTGTTTGCCCCCGATATCATTTAATTCTAGTTACGTGTAAGTAATTTAAGTATTCATTATTTATTATTTTTTTTATTATATTGAGTTTCTTTTACTTTTTCTCCTTGGTTTACAATTATTTTATGTTTATTATATAGATTTATGTTCATGCTAATTTATTTTAGCTCTATTTGTAAGCGAGGTTGTGGCTCTGTCTGGTCCTCGTTAATCTGCGCTGCCCGTCAAGTGCCTGATGCGGTCATTAGCAGTTTGTCAGGCTACTACCGCAGGGAACCCCCCCCCCCCCGTGGCAGATCAAAATTTAGATGGCCTCCTTTTTTTTTCTTCTCATTTCGGTAACTCCGGTGCATAACACGTTTTTCATTCAGTCTTTAATTACCTACCACGCCTATCTCAGTACATAAGTTAAGTTAAGCACAACACTAAGTTTTTTCTTTCTTCCTCCCCCAGTATCAATTACAGAATTATCCATTCATGTTTCTTTCTTTCTCCAGGCCAATATTTCTCAGCTTCTTTCGTCATTTATCAGTCTTCAAGCAGTAGTGTCTTCACAATTCCTTTTCTGCAGTTTTTTCTTTTCTTAAATTAACTTTGTTCTTCCATCCTCTCGGCTAGTAAGTTCCCGTGTATAACCACCTTTCACGGCTCTCCTGCTCATTTCGCCCTTCTCATTTTTTTTCTCTATATATTCTCAGCTAGATCTGCTCCTATTTCAAAATTTCAGCACCCTGGCGCGTGCTCTGTGCACTCCTGTTGCGCATTCATGGAGTTGTGGTTGTGCTCGTTGAGCACCGTGTCCAAGGGTAAAAAAAAAAAAAAAAAAAAAAAAAAAAAATTTGTAAAGCGAAATTGAAATGTCAAAGTCAAATTGAAGCGAAATTGAAATGTCAAATCTATATGATAGAAGTATACTGTTAGAAGTCTTATCGTAGCTCCTCCGGCCACAGCTCATGTCTACGGTATGCTCTAGCAGCTCATAAAGTAGTTGGTCACCATACGGTGACCTGGCGTTTCTCGCCCCTTTGGCAGTATCAACCCCGTTGAACTTGGCATAGTCGATGTAGGTGGGGGCCATCCAGAGGTTTCCAAGATTACAAGCGTTTGTTTGAAAAAAAAAAAAAAAAAAAGACTTTAAATCTGTTGTGAAATGAAAGCTTTAAGCATAGTTTGCTCGAAACTAATTTTTATGTACAGTCGGTAACAAAAGTGTCCGAACTCTATCAAAAATTCGTTTGTAAAAAAAGTACACTTCATACTGTTTTGTTAAATAAATCCTGTTCTTAGTCAGTCTAAAAACATGATTCGATAAGGATTTATTTAACAATACCGTATGAAGTGCACTTTTTTTACATAGGAATTTTTGCTAGTGTTCGGACACTTTTGTTACCGACTGTAGTTGCATCAAGTTTAAAAAGTTTAATGGTTCTTATTTTTGTTCAAAGTTCATGAAATTTTATTATTATTATTATATTCTATTTTGTTATTTATATATATATATATATATATATATATATATATCTTAGCAGAAAAGTTTTTTAATTTTATTTTTATTTTTCTAAATTTAATTTTTTTTAAATAAAAATATATAAATATATAAAATATATAATAATAATTAAACTTTTTCAATAATAATAATAATAATAATAATAATCAAATAACCTTTATAAAAATCATCTAAAGCTGCCTGTGGAAAAAAAAAAGTTTGTAAGTCTAAATCAAAAGTTACTGTACTGTTCAAGGAGTATTTTGAAATTTAACAATTAATAAATCGTTTTAATTAATATCTTAGTTTATTATAAGACTGCATGAAACTGTACCATCATGTAGGAATAGCTTTATAATTGTAATATTTAGTATTTTTTTTTTTTTTTTTTATACTGTCACCTCAGTTATTGTGTATTCAGTATGAAGATTAATACACTGTAAAATATTCGTTAATTTCAAACATTCAAACATGAAGTTAATAATGACTTTTAATATTTATTGTTCATTACTATCTTAATATGCTTAAAAAATAATTAAGAAATAAATATGAATACACGGGACTGATAAATTAATACATTATGATTAAAATCAGAAAATGAATATTGAATTTTTCTTTAATACAATTAAAGCAATAGTATCCTTTATTAAACTGCCAAAGTTTTAAACGCGAAAAAAATCGATTTTAAAACAATCTTTTCAAACTTGTTATTGATTATTCACTAAAATATTTCGATGAATCTTTTTGCATGCCATTAAAAGTACAGAAGTGAATATAATTTAAAAAAAAAAAAAAAAAGATCAATAAGATATAAGGGGTGCTATTTATATGTGAATTCTTCTATTAAATTTAATTAACTGTCTTCTTTAAAAAATTAGAATTAGCATTTTTTCCCTTCTAACAATTAATTCTGAACTAAGCTCTTTTATTTTTTAAATTGTGTTTCCATATTTTTATGGATTCAATTATTTATTCTAATTGGTAACTTTAATTTCCTTTATTGCAATCTTATTATTATTTTTTTTATTCCATTAATTTCTATTTTTTTTTTTTTTTTCAAATACTGTCTGATAGCGCAATTTAATTAACTGAACGAAACAAATTTTTGAAATGCAATTTCAGATGAAACGAAACAAAAAAGCAATTCGAAAAAATATGTTTAACATAATTTGCACTATGCTTGTTTCGCTTGAATATTGTTATTTTGAATTTTTAAAGAACGCAAAAATTTAAATTGGATTTTCGTAATATTAATTTTAAACTGCATTCAGAATTTTAAATATGCATATAAGGGTTTATTTATTTATTTTATTTATTTCTTCTTAAAAATTATTGAAAAGGAAAATTAAATTGATTTTTCCGGAAAAATTATCAGTATTTAAAAGACTGCTAGTAACTTTTTATGTAATTTTTATATTAATAAAGTTGTGGTACACAAAGCAAGTAATTCATGTGAATTTTTATTTCTATGATCGGAAGGAAATCCCACTTTTTTTTCTGAAAATTACACTGAAATATGCAGAATGTTTTTAAAGAAAAGCATTGCTTTTCAACTTATTAAAATCCAGCAAGGTACATATTAGTGATTTCAGCAGACTATTGTATTAATTAACTTTATATTTCCTTCATATAACATATCAAAAATCAACAGAAGTTTTATGAACAAAAAGTTATTTTACGTCATTAAAATAATTCTGATACGTAAATTGTTGATTAAGTTATCAAGATAATTATAAATTTAATTATTATATTTTTTATAAATAAAGTCATGTACAAGAACTGACTCCTTTTTTTTTTTTTTTTTAATCATTTATTGTCTTTCTACATATCTCCAGTAGCACATAACTTTGTTATAATTAATTTTTCACTGTTCAGACTTCTTTTCAACGCTACAACAACGTTATGTGCTAACTAGGATATCATTGCAAAAATAAGTAAATAAACTAAAATGAATAAATAAAAGATATATTGGTCATATTTAATAATAATTTATCACCTAACTGATAATATGTTGTTATATATAATTGCTCTAAATGCAAAATTAAGTATTTATGATTAGGTGTAAAACACTTTCCCGTATTAAAGGATTTATTTATAGTTAGAAATCGTAGAAAACGAAGATGAAGAAAATAAATTATCCAGTATTTAAATGTGTATGTAACACAAATTCATATTACAGAATACACAAAAAACAGAAGCATACATTGCTGTAAAATTGCGAAGCTCTTACCAATATTAAAATCGATAATCAATATTAAAAGTTAGAATGATTCAGAAGACGATAGCCTGAAACATATATATATATATATATATACATAGATACATAGATAGGGGGGGTGGAATGGAAATATTAATCAGTATAAAAAAAAAAAAAAAAAAACCACGTATTCCCTTACGGTGAAAGGCTTTCCAGCATTAGAGCATATGATGAATGTGAGAGTGAAATGTTTAAATTCATCTTGTTTAAAATATAACTTAAATTTTACATTACTCATAAATTACGAATGTATTTTTCGCATTTTTTAAGGTACCGTATAGCCGTTGTTAGAAAAACAAATCGATTTAAAAACATACAATTATTTTAATATTAATACACATACTTATATCCAAACACAAACGCACAAATATCAAATTTCTAACGTATCTGATGCAGGATTTAAAAAATATATAAATATACTTAGTAAATAGATTTTAAAACTTCTTTACACACCATAAATTTTAAGCTAAGTCTTGCTTTTGCCTCCAAGGCAGTAGCACGTGTTTTTTTTTTTTTTTTTTTTGCACCTTATGAAGAAAGGCTAAGTCCTTTCGAAACCGGTTGTGCTAGCTTAAAATTTATGGTGTGTAAAGAAGTTTTAAAATCTATTTATCTGTTGTACACCAGTTTTTGAATTTAGTTTTGGTATACTTAGTAATCCCTAACAAACCATTCTCAAGCGAATGTTTTATCATTTAAATTTCATTATAGTATAAATTATACTATATAGGCTCAACTGAACTTTCGTGATTGTTCCTGAAAACTAGCGTACTTAAACGAACTCAACAAAAAGCTATTAAATTGCTGCAAAAATGTTAATATTGGTTGAGTATGTGAGCCGTTCTGATACTGTTCCAGTTCATGTTTAATAGTTTCGAGCTAAGGTATAGCTCAAGAAAAGCAAAAACCACTGAGTACAAAGTAGTAGGTCCTCAGTTAATACTAGACATAAAATGCCTAACTGAATTTTCAATTTTTTAATCCAAATTATTCTAAAACCAATGTATTACGTTGACTAATCATATTTCATCGAAGAAAAAAGTTCATGATGCCTTTGTTAGACGTGGCAGTCCAAGCGATAATGTTTGAGAAAATAGTTATTGGGTTTGACAATTTGAGAGCATTATGTAACTCAAAGTCATCAGCACCAATCTTATTTACACAGAATTACCTGAGTGACAACGGTACAATCATTGAATAATATACAGTCGGCGTAAAATTAATCATGATTGATCATTGTGAACAAATCGTTCGTGATATATTCTATTTAAATTAGTGTGTTTTTTTGACATTATATTTTACATGGAAGTATTTATAATGTGTACCTCGATACTCAGAGTGTGCTGAGAATTTTTAATCCGGATTCCAATAAAACTAACCGGAGAAAATTCTTCGTAATAGGTTGAATAACCCGTCTTGTCGCAGCATTTTCTAAAGTAAATATAGATTGGCTGTGACTAATAGTTTAAATTAAATAAGCCAATAAGTTGACTGATTGTTGAAATTTGTCGAAAACTATTGAATTTGTTTTTATAGAACGCATTTATATTTTAAATTAGGACTAAAATTGCACTTTATGTTTGCTTCCATTTCGTTATCGATTTTCGAAAAAACAAAAATAATTTTCTTCAGGGAATATGACTTTGCAGCGTTGAAGTTAACAGGTCAGTTTGCCCTTAGAAAACAGAAGTTTTTATGTAGCATTGACATAAGCGAATTTATACACTCAGGCAATTCATAACCCGATCTGTTAGCCATCGTAAGCATATCTCGCGTTAATGATCTCACTGATGTTCAAAATAAGGCAGCTGAATTTCTTTAGAGATTGCAGTAAATACCTACTTATGGTACAGCATGACTTCAGTCACTTTTTTCAAGAAAACATCTTTTACAAAACATCTTTTAAATTTTAATTATCCGAAGATAGATTATAACATTAAGTATCATAACACTCGACGAAAAAAAATCTTGGGGGTTATTACTCAAAGTCCTATTACACATTTCAGTATAAAATATATGCACCGTTTTAAAAAAACGTGTTACACGTTTCACTTTCACGTTAAACACTTTTACTTTATTTTATCTCATACAGTTCTTAGAAGATTAACTTTTTTACATTGTACATATATATTAAATATATATGTAATTAGATAAGACTAAAAATTAGAGTGTTTTTGTTTTGACTAGCTTATTTGTTAAGTTTACTGTTTACTTTTTCTTATGATAAAATAAAATACCTTTCTAATTACTTTACCGATTCAATATACATATATATGCTTCCAGTATATGTTTTCAGCGTGAGATAGCTTGTGGAAGCTTTTTTTTTTTCTCAAATAAATTTTAATATAAAGACATTTTTTAAAAAGAAAATTCATATTCCTGAAGCAAATTTTAAATAAATAAATGAATAAAATATCTATTCATGAATAACTACATATAGAACAGAAAAAAAAAAATTATGTATAAATTACTACATAATAGGAAATATTGAATTTCCTGTTAATATTTTGTTCGAAAATTACTGAAATTTCTTACGCAATACTAATATATGTTTACCTCATAACCTAAATAAAATTATAGATCTCATTATATGTAATTTGAATTAATTCAATAAGTTTCATTTCATAAACGTTTTTTGCTATCGAATTTCATAGAAAATGTCTATTGAGTATTATTAAAACTAAAATATTTCTTCTTATATACTTCTTTTCTATAAATCTGCCAGTAAAAAATACAAGTTAAAAAATAGAAAGCAAAGCAGAGAGAAAAAATAAATCAAGTTATTTTTAGGAATACAAAAAAGAAATTGGAAGAAATTGAATGGGTTAAACTATATTGAAAGAGATTTTTAGAGAAACTTACTGTTTTGAGATGGTCGAATTCCTTTTTATTCGAAAAGAAATCTTTAATGGAAACTCTTTTGACCAAAATCAATATTTTCCGAAGTACTTCGCTTCTGTGCAAACAGAACCTTTTGTTAAATTGGTTTATCGTATACAACACACTGTACTGCGATTAAGGTAACACAGAAAGTGAAAAATTCGAATTTCTGAAGCCAATTTAGAAACTGCATGTCCTTAATCTTTAACAAAGAGAAAATCCATATAGAAATGTAATATTTTAAAAGTATAGTAAAAAGAAAATCTATATATATATTTTTCAAATATCAGGTTAACATAGTTTAAATAACTGTATGACGATCTTTGCTATTTATCGTTTACGGTTTCAGTTTAACTTAGACACTTTTCTCACAGATTTAGAAAAAAATGAACATTTTTAACTAGTTTAGAAATATCTATTTCAAATATCCAAATAATTATCTTCACTTACACTGAGATTTTTTTTTTTTTATCCACGATGTACTAAATAATGTAATTATGAATGGGGGCATACATGATTTCTTCTTATTTTCTTTTATTAAGGAAAAAGTAATCATGAAATAAATCAAGAAAAATATGTATTATTATTATTATTATTATTATTATTTTAACTTAGTGATATACATATATCTATATTTTCAGCATTTAATTTTTTCGCAGTTTTATGTTACACATCTGTAGATGTATACCTCTATGCAGTTAAAAAAAAAAAAAAAAAAAAAAAAGTTGCGTATAGATCGTTAGCAACCAAAACTGTTAACGCTGTTAGCAGTATAGGACTTTAATCTGCAAAGAGCGTGTTTTTATCACATTTTTATTTATCGAATGGAATGAAAAATTAATTGTACGTACGTCATTGCGATGTTGATACATTCAATTTACAAATAAATAAGAGACTACAAAATGAAATTGAAATATAAAAATCAGCATTATACAAACAATGATTTGTTACTTTAACAGATTTTTTTTCCCAGTGCATTAATTTATCCAGTTATTAAAAATATTCATTTTTAATTTATTATAATATTGAAATTAAACAAACGCAAAATTGGATTTTACTTTATGTAAAATTACACTTTGATTTTGTATATTGAGACGGAAATGTACACATTTTGGGATGTAGAGTTTAAATAAGCCCTTAGGATGATCTGGTCGATGAATAAACGAATATTCTCGAAACACGACAATAAAACTCTTACTCATACAAAAAGGAAAATAAACAGCGTTATATAAACAGTAGTGCAGGGATATCGCATTGCAACGGTAGTGCAGTAGTCCAAAGTTTATTGCACTCAGAAAAATGTAAACACAATATTAAATGCTTGTGTATTTCATTGGTTGTAATACAGATATATAAAGATGGAACTTTTGTCAGTTATACGTTTATTGAATGCGTCAAAATCACTGTTAAAACATCAAAATTGAAAATTTGAAAAATATAAGGAATTGGGATAATTAACAATAATATATTTATTTAAATATTTTCAAAAAAGTTCGAAAAAGAAAAAAAAAATCTCTGAATTATTTCATTATAAAAGTTTTAGTTTTTTTAAACATATTTTACTAAAGTTACATAGTTTCTACGATTTGTTTTACACAACAATAATAAAAGCAATTTATCACTTTAAAATCCAAACATATCTAGTAAAACATAATCTATAGAGTTAAACCCAATATTAATAAATAAACTTTTAGATGTCTGACAATCTCTTTTCTAGGGATAAATATCACTTAATGAATGGGGCTTTTCTTATCAGTAGAGAACCAGTGAAACCATTATCCCGTATAGGGATAAATTTCGAGTATTTGACAAGAAACGTAATCTCACGCTTTTAAACTGGTATTAAATGATAAAAGAATGGGCATTTGATTTTATGGTTTCTCTGAGTACTTATGCTTCACGCAACAATATTAATGATAAATGAGGGAAATATATAGCTGTACTAATGATTTTTTTCTTTTAATTTATACTTTAGCTTTATTTTCCCTCTTATAATTAACATTTTAAGGAAAAAATAGTACTTAATGTAATAGCACAATCGCTGTCATGCGGTTAATACGAAATATATATATTATGTGCGTTTCATTATTAATATTTATTTATGATATTACAGAAGTGATCCTATGAAATTTATTATATTATATTATATGCATATATATATGTGTGTGTGTGTATAAAGAGCCTGCCTATGTTATGCGATTAATACATAAGAACTGGGAAAATATATTATTTGTATGTAGGTAATTATTCGTATTATTCGATTATATGGGTTGTAGATTTCAAAATTTTAAATCATTTATATACACTGTTGTATATACTTTATTTTTAAATAAAATGAAGAAGAAAAATGTCATATTTCAATTTCATGAAGATTTTTGTAAAGTAATGGTATCAAAATATGGTTTAAAGAAATGCCTCTCATTGTACGCAATGCTTTGGAAAATTTTCGCGTGTCCCTGTACATAAGCTATTGAAGGGGTTCACTCCATTTTTATTAGGGAACACCCGATAGTACGCTTGAATAATATATATCAGTTTCAAGAAATTCCAAGAATATTTACGGGAGTTAGAGTGCGGACAGACAGACATACAGCCAAACCGAAGTCATAAACACTTTCCAACCTTGTTGGAAAGTGTTAATTAGTTTAAACGTTTGAAATTCCACATAATTATAAGCTTATACGCACAATGAGCTTTTGGCAAGTGTATGGTAAATTAATAATAATATCAATAAACAAATAGAAAAATAAGCAGTATCTTTCAAATTATAAATTTTATAAATTAAGAAAACATCTTTTCTATATTAATTTATAACCAACAATTATTAATATTAATATTATTATTATTATCATTATTTAGAATAACTTTTTTAAAGTAGGCAAATGAAGTTCATAAATATATTAATCATAATCAACTTATGATTTTACTTTATTCCATAAAATACAGTCTCCAGCAGTGACCAAATGTTTGAGCCCTCAATGTTGACGAATGGGAAGTTCAGGGATTTGAACCATGTGGCGCCCGTTGGCTTAGCAGTTTAGAATTTTTAATGAAATGGTTGATTTTCCGTGGACGTTTTACGAGTGTTTCAGAAAAACTCTCGCAAGTATGGTTTGGAAACCATAGAATAACTCACATGGTGAAAATTAGGTTACAAAGACCTAGATAAATAATTGGCCTTAACCTACACACCAACATAATAAAATGCAAACTTTAAAGTGTTTTTCAAACTCATTGTGGACGGATAATTCTGGATTCCAACCCAGTTCGTGTTCTTTGCCTAGTTGATCAAAGATTTCCGTGTTTCTTCTCCACACCTCACATGAATACTCGGAGTGAACCCAGGTCTGTCGTATGGAAAATCATTTTTAACCCAAAATACCACCAACAATAATAAACTCATTGTTTCATTTAAACAATCCTGCATTAAACTTTAAAATATTTTATTTTAACTATAAAGTTAATTCATTTTCTAAAACATTTTAAAGCATCATACAAGGGAACTATAACAGCTTTAGATTTTTTTACGAAGGATATATTAATTAGTTTTAAAATTAAATAATTATTTATCTTAACAATATATATATATATATATATATATATATATATATATATATATATATATATACTGTCTAAAATAACATTCCAATTATTAAATTAAACCCTTTTTAAAACTTATGAAAAATTTTGCAATTATTTTTTATTTGCAAATTCTGTACTTTATTTTGTATCAAGTTAATTATACTGATTTTAAATGTTTAGTAATGTAGATATAAAATATATCATTTTTTTGAATTTGTTGCTATCATAATTTTCAAAAGTCTAAAGCAATTATTATTATTATTTTCTTTGTTCTTTTAAAAAATCACATTACATTATTTTTTATTTTAAATATGTAGACAAATGAAATAAATTAAGTGTTAATCTAAAAGAGAACAATAGTTTAAAATTAGTTATTTATTAATAATGTATTTGCAGTAAAACTTTTAGAGATAAAAATATCTTTTAATTAGCTAAGAAAAGACGCGTATTTGAAAGTGAATTTATCTATGACTAATTAAGAATTAAATAAATACAAAGTAAATTCATTTCTAAGTAATACAATATTTCATTGTAATTTAGTTATTTTGTTATATGAAATAAATTTAACTGGGTTATTCATTAAAATTTCGGTAACAGGATTAGCGTGGAAAAAAAATAAAAAAGAAAAAGAAAAAGAAAGAAATTATCTTTAACAAGGAAATATCATACTTTTTTAATGTGTCTCATTCATTAAATTTATATTTAAAAAGTATAGGAGCTAAAGGTAAAATTGAATAAAAACGTATGGTTGCTTTGTTTAAAAAAAAAAAAAAAAAAATTGCAGCAGCAATATCTTTGTTAATTTTTAATGTTGAATATTAAATAAATTATCCAAGAAAATTTATAAAATAAACAAATAAAGCGTATACATGTTACAGAATATCATCCATATTTGTTTAAAATTATTTCTAACGCATTATTTAAGCTAGAAACCTTGCTGAAAAAGAAAAAGGAAATTGGATAAACTGTAATTTTATAGGCGACTTTTTTTTAATCCTTTTCAACTAAAATATAGTATTTTTAAAATAATACATAATTTTTTAATATAAAATTAAGTATGTTGCCAGTTTGATATTTTTTCAAGTTTTCCTGATTCGGAGATGGAAATTCCTTTAATAATTAAAATATCCGTATGAACTAATCGAAGTTTAGCGTGATATTTATTTAGAAACATCTTTCACTGAGTATATATAAAAAAAAGAAAAAGTTCTAGAAGAAGCAAATTAACTAGCCACTTTTGTGTACAATATTTCAAAAAGCATTCTATTACCCTCACCGCCCGTTCGCAAAAAGAATGTCTAAGCATTCATTAATTTTATAATTTAAAACTTTTTATGTCAACGTTTTAGTTTTGGAATATATGTGTTGCATTATTACTTATTAGTTAGAAAAATCTAACAAACCTCGATTTAAACAACAAAATTTTATATTTTAATTCTCTTATAATTATATGGTTTTGAAGAAACGGAACACAAATAATTTCAAGTCTATAACTAACATAAGAATAACAACACTTGATTTTTTTTCTGTTACAGAAAAATACCATAACACCTTAAGAGAGGGCAGTTTTTAAATTATTTTTTTCTCCCTTCTCATGTAATCCTACTGTAATTTTGTTGAAATATTAAAAGAATATCTCATTCAAAAATAATCTTTTTATTTTATTTTTTTTTTACTCTTTGTTCATGTCGCCTTATATCTTAAGGAACATTTTTAAAAATAATTTTAAATATTTTATTTCATCAAGAAAACTTAAGTTTAAAAAGACGCATTTAAATTTATTTTTAAATATAATTCTTTCCCAATATATAAAATGGCATATTCAAAGTGTGGAGAAAAAAAATCGAAAAATTTCTTTTTTGAACGAGATATTCTTATAAAACGGTGCAATAATAAAATATTTTTGTAAAAAAATAGAACCGACTCCAAAAAGCAACTATTATTCAAACAACTAAAAACGAAATGAAATTGAAAATTGCGCCTAAAAGTATGAAATAAATTCTTTCGTCAAACAACATAAACACTACAATTAATCATAACATTTGAAGTCGTAACATTTGATTTTATGCAGATTTGTTTTTAGACCGATAGCTACAAACGCAGTTGCCCCGAACAATCCATCTTCATAGTTTCCTTTATTATTTTATCACTGTTTAAAAATGGTCCATTAGTAACATCTACAGAGAATGTGAACATCCTTCGAAAATCAGTATTTATGTTTTCAAGAAGTTATAAGAGATTTCTTTACAAACTTCGTATAGCTTTAATATTTGTCATTCTTGGTAGTTTCTGGATTTGGCGACCAAATCGTAATGCAAAAATACACACGCGAGATGTATATTTTCGTAACATACATTGTACGAAATATTGTTTCATATTCTTGATTGCTCGCTTAATATACCTTATTAAAATAACCATGATTTTTGAAAGGAATTACATATATTCGCCGGATAATTTGACGATCGTTTTTTTTTTTTTTTTTTTTTTTTTTTTTTTTTTTTTTTTTTCATCTCCAGAAACTTTTGCAGCTTACGAAATCTTATTTGTTTATTTGCATCAATGTAGTTTTCGGTTGTGTTTGCATATGCCAAAGTGAGAGATATACTTTGAATAGAATTTAATTTTTTTATTGAATAAAACTATCAATTTTTATCTAATTATGCGCCGACTTCAAAAATTATGATTAATTGTAGTGCTTATGTTGTTTGACGAAAGAATTTATTTTATACTTGTAGGAGCAAACTTCGATTTCATTTTGTTTTTAGTTGCTTGAGTAATAGTTGATTGTTAGAGTCGATTCTATTTTTTTTACAAAAATATTTTATTTTTTTCCTTTCAGTGAAAATGTACTCATAGCAGAACATGAGGAAACGTTCGACGGCAGTCTCACATATCGCAACGCGCAATAAAAGGAGCAAACTCTAAAAATGGTAGTTTCGAGTTTATGTCACTGAAAAACAGATGAAGTGTCCCAATGTGCACATAAAAATTGCATCTCTATCTCAAAAATTATCCACTCGAGTGGCAGTTGTGTCAGTTTTATTCATGTCAATGCCTTATTTTAAAGTTATTTTTTGTCAAATACTACATTTTAAGTTTGTGTCACTTTTTTGCCTTTATGCGATGTGAAAAGAAAAATCTATTGAATCCACATACATTACATTATAAAGGTTTCAGAAATGTAAAGAAATGATGCGCTACATTCGTAACTAAAAATACTTTTAGGCAGGATTTTTGGTTATGAACGTATTTTTGTTGCTTGTAGTATAAAAGTATCCAGTATCAATAAATATGTGAAATATAAACGTTCAAAAGAGAAGCAGCTTGAAAAAATTGATGTTTCTCTGTTATTCATATGAGGCTATCAAATGAAGCTCCAGAGAAAAAATTGCAGCGTATACCTTTAATTATTCTTATTAAATTAAAACAGACATAGAAACGATATAACGAAAACCTCGGCAGCAATGATTATCTGGATTCCGATTGAATTTTACAGAGCGTACATATCACCTGCTACATTTGGATATGCGCAAGGCATAGAACAAACAAGGATCGAAATATCATTGCAACTTACAGGTAGAAGTTTAAACATCGAAATAAAGTTATTTTTGCTTTTTAAGATCGTTTGGCATGTTATAGTGCAGGAATTTTCGATTCGAACACACAAATGCGCGTTAAAAACGTTCTCTTTTTAACATTTATATTTATAAATTGTCATTCTGTACTAAATCGATGATGCTGTAGAACTTTGTAATTTACATTTCTTCTCCTACTTCATAATGTTTTCGAGATATAAACGCTTTTTCTGCTGTTTTCCACGGTAGTCGCAGTAAGTGGTCGCATTTCGTAGCCCATTGCCACTTTATTATACTACTATTTATGAGTGTAGCTGCAGTCGTTCCGCCTTTAAAAGAGTGAAAACGGATTTTTGTGAGCACTCTATAATTTGTTTAGATAGTAAAGAATTCATAATGAAACATGACAAGGTCTTTACAACAAAAGAAAGTATTAAAATCGGAGAATCTCTTAAAAAGTTATAAGCTAAAAAAACAAACAAACAACAACAACAAAAACATATAGATTGAATTAAGAACTCCTTCTTTGTTAACTCGGTTAATCGTATTTTGAACTACATAGTATACGTGTCACCAGCTATGTTACAACGTGTGCAATGTAGTTCAAATGTGCGTAGTGTAAGAAATTGCAAACAAACAAATGCACGTTTTTAGCGTTATTTTATTTTATTTTATTTATTTATTTTTTAGCATCAATGTCTACAAACTGTCTTTTTGTACTAAATCGATGATATTCTACAATTTTGTAATTCACTTTTTTTTTTTTTTTTTTTTTTTTTTTTTTTTTTTTTGTATTTTGAACAGTTTTCGAGATAGGAACACTAACTCAACTCTTTTCCGCCAGGTGACACTGTAAGCGGTATAATCTTGTAGCGCATGGCCACTTAACTATACCTATATACTATTTTTATGAATATAGCTGCTGCCGTTTAACAGTTAAGAGAGTTTGGACTGTTTTGGGCACCCTGTATTTTCTTCAGATCGTAACGTTATTACAATGGGACGTATTTCAGAGCAAGCACTTTTGAACAGAACAAAATGTATCAAAATCGGTGCATGCGTTAAGAAGTTATGAGCTAAAAAAAAAAAAAAAAAAAAAAAAAAAACGGTTTAATTGAGAACCTTCTTCTTTTTGAAGTCGGTTAAAATTTCAATTGGATTACATGGAAAGCAAGAAAGCTGGAATCTGACTACCATCCCCTTTAAGTTACATTGATAAAATATAAAATATAATCTACTAAAATTATATTTATCTGTACCCGAATGTTACTTCAAAAGTTTAATCTACAATTCAAACGATTGTTTCAGAAAAACTACGGTTTCGGCATGTCGGCAGAAATGACTAATATTGTGTATATTATGTAATAACAGAAACCCATATGAGGCAGAATGTAAGCGATAAATGAAAATACATTGGCGACATTGGCTATTAACATATAAATAATTAATTACATTGATTACCGTTCCATTAATGAAAATCTAGAGGTAAATGTGTCAAGTTATTCATGATTGAAGTCGCCAATTACTTTCTCCAGTATTCAAATAGATTATAAACCTAAGCAGAAAACTTCGAGCTCTATAGCCACTTTTTCCACACGGATGAAAATTAAATTAATGACTCAGTGTTTAAAAGCAGCATGAAAAATATCTCTGCAGTTTAGTATAAATAACATCAACTGTTATACTAATATTTTGCTAAATTATTTAACTTTAGCTGTTAAGGTTGTTTATAATTAAAATGTTTTGATAACATCGTGTAAATTGTATGTAATTGTGTACAAACCATGTGTTCTGGTTAATTTTATAAGCTCCTAAAATAAAATTTAATTGCATGCGTATTCCATTCGGGCTATGGAATTCATTTATTTATTATTTATCATATTATTTTCTAGGCTCGTTCTCCTTAATTCTAACGCCAATTCCAAATATTTGTCTGATATGTAAGCGTATGGAAATTCTCAATAAAATTTAATCTCAGGAATGTTCCTAAACTTTACATACTTTGTAAGTACGGATTAAAGTAAGTCACGTGTAATTGAATCCGATGTAGTAAAGATTTTTGCGATTCCCGAAGCTAAAAATTAAACAGATTTTTCTACATATGATCAAAATAAGTACGAAGCGAATTTACTTCATTTATAAAATAAATAAGTAAGTAAAAGTATTTCAGATTTACAGTAAATAAATGTATTTTTTGTTAAATATATAAATACAGTATCCGCCGCTTATTAAAATCACATTCGTCCTGAGCCAAAGTGATTTCATTAAGCGGCTGATTTTTATTTCGGGCGAACGTTCCTGCACATAAGAAGAAAGTATTACTTTCCTGAATTTGAAAAGAAATTTCAAGAGGTTAACAATGACGAAATTATTAAACAATAATTAATTTTTGAAAGATAATTGATTAATCGTTCTTTTACTATAATAAATTTAACTCATCAACGTTCCGACACGCTTTTATTTAAGGAAAATATCATTATTTTGCTTATTAAGTTACGCTTTTCTTTTAAATTCAAAATCCTTACGATTAAACTTCTTACTGCTTAGTTATTTCAAAATAATAATTAGAAATTGTTTTTTTAATAAAATAAATAAGTAAATAAATAAAAATAAAATGAAATAAAATGAAATGAAATGAAAAAATCAATTGGGAATCAAATCAAATTTAACTCATTACTGCGCTTTTAAGAATACGTTCTTTAAAATTATTACTTAAACAAGTGATGGAGCGTATTTAATATGAAACTGTGCTTAAAGTGTAAAATTTTCAACAAAGAGAGTTATATTGGGACTACTGTGTTTTATTTTCAATTTTATTTCAAAAAAGAAGAAAAAATGCAAATCAAAAAATTTTCTAGCGTACTTAAAGGACATTTTTGCTGCTGAAGAAATATTTTTGATTTTATTAACCGGAGATGTCGATTCTATTAAACGGTGGTTCTAAAATTGTTTCTATTGATTTGATTCCAAGCCTAGCAATTTTATCATATTAAGCGGTTGATTTTATTAACCAGTTTTATTAACCCATTTCTATTCCTCCGTATCTAATGTTTCCATTCTTCTTTTCATTTACAAATAAATATAATTTTTTTAACTTTAATTATTTTAAAAATATGTTAAAATAATCATTACTTTTTAATTTAATACCAACAACAACAGGAAAAAAAAAAGATTTAGCAGATAATATTTGAATATAACTTTCGAACGTTTTTGTAAATATTCTCATTTATAGAAAATTTTCTAAAAAAAATTACTTGGTTATACCGCAGGTTTCTAAAAGTCGATTGCGATCTAACCAGTTTTCTCTACTCTTAAAATTTGTGGAGGGTTTATATTTCGACATTTGTATATATATTTTATATTATTTTTATTCTTATTTATTAAATTTAGATATGAATTAGGAAATGCTTTTTAAATATCAATGAATATGTATAAATAATGATAGGAACTCTTATGCGTCACTTATACACATACACGACTTGTAGGAACACTCATATGATTGGAAAACTTGCTTGTAAAAGAATACTTTTCAGTGTTTAGTTCCAATATTAGTTTTTAGTTGCAGTGATAGTTTTTTGTGAAATGAGTCTGTATTTTAAATTTCCTTTAGCTGAAAAATGAATTTATTTTATTTACTTGATGTTACAATACCTAATTTTCTCATAATTATATCATTATAATAACTCTAAGCAACACCTCAAGCTTTAACAAATTCAAGGCAAACTCCCTCCGCACTTTTTACTTTCTTCTATATTCAATAGAAGAAAGTATTGGATTCATAAAAGAAATTGAACCTCGGGTTTTTGATGCATGTACACGTTTTCAGAGCTGTATAACACGATTTGACCATTTTTAGAAAATGTCTGTCTGTCTGTCTATGTGTGTGTGTGTGACAAAATTTTGTGGCAATTGTAACTCAGCAACTACAGGACAGAATTTCATACAAATTGGAATGCACCTTGACATAAATTAGTGCCTAATAACTTTTAGTAAAAACTGTCTAACAGGTTGCGTTGCCATCCCGCTTTTTCTAAGTTTTTAACATGGTGGTATAGGGCAAAATTTTGTATAAATGTGCATAAAGCAAAATATTTTTTAATAATAATTATGAAATTTACAAGAATTATTTATAGTATAGATAGTCAACTGGGAAAAAGAAAAAAAAATGTACATGCAGGAGCATCGCCACACACCCTGGGGGCGAAGTCACCCCTCGATGGGAATAAATTTTCAAGATGGGTATCTTTCAAAAGAGCTCGTCAATACCTTCAAAATGAATGATTGAACCTTTTAGAATTCACAGAAGAAACTTTTATCAAATATTTAAATTCAAGATTTATATGGTAAGTAAAATGCACTTACCCTGTATATGAGTATCCTATGAGGCTTGCAGAACCAGATGAATTTATTCCATGTATGAAAAGAAGAACCAATTTCTATTTTCTTTTATAAATATCTTTTCTGCTAAGCTATTCAAAAGATAATTTCAAATATATAAATAATGATGTTTCAATTTAATTAAACCAGCCTCATTTAGCTTGGTTTGTGTATTAGGAAATTATATATTATTTTATGTTGCATTATTTTGTGGGAATAAAAATGAACCCACGTATTATCCTTTTAATCACATCTTTTATTATGAAAAAACTGAACATCGAAGAAGGAGAAAAGAAAAAAAAACGAAAAATACATTATTACATGTACATAGAAACACAGACGGCCAATCGGAAAACAAATGCGTCATAGCGTCGTCACAATGTAGATGTATATATGCATGAAGAAATAAAAGAGTCAAATGAAATGTTTTTAGAATAATATGAAAATGAAAGTTTTTGTAATTATTGAAAGAATGTCATTTTGAGTTTATTTCTCACCAACACCCCTGCGTAAACTCGATGACATTTAATCACAGTTCAACAAGGAAATTCGCAGTTTTCGAAAAGAATGTCTCGGCAGAGGCTTCGTGAGCACATCGGCGATCATATTTTCCGTGCTTACATACTCAATCTTTATTGTGCCCTGCTCAACAAGGTCTCGAATCAGATGGTATCTTAACTCGATGTGTTTAGTTTTCTGTCGAAATTTATCATTTTCGGCCAATTTGATGCAAGAAAGATTGTCTTCATAGAGTGTAATAGGACAATTTTGTTGCATATCAATTTCTTCAAAAAGGTTTATAAGCCATTTTACTTCTTGCGCGGCACTTGCTGCAGAAATATATTCCGCTTCCGCTGATGACATTGATACAGATTTTTGTTTTTTGCTTGTCCAGTATACAGTATTTGCTCCTATGCAGAACAAATTTCCTGTTGTAGACTTACGATCACTGGGATCGTTTGCCCAGTCGGAATCTGCATATACCCTCAAGACAGGCTCTTCAATATTATTATATGTCAATTTAAGATTAATTGTACTTTTTAAATATCTCATTAATCTTTTTACCGCTTCCCAATCTTTTGCTCTTGGGCGCTCATTTCTTCTACTCAAAATATTTACCGCGGCGCTAATATCCGGACGTGACACGGTTGAAATATATAACAATGCGCCTACAGCCTGTCTATATTGTGTATTTTCTGGTAAAAGGTTTTCCTCGTCATTTAATTTTATGTAACCTGTGTCCATAGGAGTGTCTGTAGGTTTTGAATTTTCTAAACCGTATTTGACTATAAGTTCTTGTATCTTGTGTGTTTGATCAAGAGTCATTGTATTTTCATTAGGACGATTAATATTTATCCCAAGATATTGTTTTGCTTCTCCCAAGTCTGTTAACGGGTATTCTTGTTTTAGTTTGTTTACAATTTCATTTATTTGTTGATCATTCCCTGCTATTAACAAATCATCGACATACACAAGTACATAAGTAGTTACATCGTTTTGTTTACGTTTATAAAGACACTTGTCGAATTGACTTTGAATAAAGCCTAAGTTAAGTAATGACTCATTCAATTTTAAATTCCATGCTCTCGCGGCCTGCTTTAGCCCGTATATTGCCTTTTTTAATTTACACACCTTATGTTCTTCCCCGGATACCACGTATCCTTCTGGCTGATGCATATAAACATCTTCACTCAATTTACCGTGTAAAAATGCAGTCTTGATATCAATATGTCTAAGACTTAAATTCTTATAAAGACTCATTGCCAAAAAACTTCTCAAAGTTGTGTGAGACGCCACTGGGGCGAAAGTCTCATCGTAGTCTATTCCATATTTCTGTGAAAAGCCCTTCGCAACCAGCCTAGCTTTGTATTTTTCAACACGGCCCTGACTGTTATATTTTGCTTTGAATGCCCATTTGCACCCTACTATTTTCATCCCTGGTGAAACCTCAACTAAATCCCAGGTGTCATTCTGCTTGAGTGAATTTATTTCATCTAATGTAGCATTGATCCAATTTTCCTTTTCTACAGGGTTTTCCATACTTATTATATCATCCCAGCATTTTGGTTCACTTATTCTTTCATTGTGTAATGTGAATGCGAATCTATCTGGTGGTACCCCTTTATTAGATCTTTGTGATCTACGTGGAGTATTTTGAGAATTATCTGACACAACACTATCATTAGTTTCATCTATCTCTGAGTCTATTATTTGCAAATTTGGTGATGGATTTTTATTATCACTTTTCTCATCATTGTTTTGTGATGTGTCATATTTAAGTATCGCTTGTTTTTCATTTTCTACAAATTTTACGGTTCGACTAATAATTATGTTTTTGCCATTTGTACAGATCCTATATCCTTTACTTCTATTGTCGTACCCTACGAATATGCCTTCCTGTGCCGTATTATCTAATTTTCCTCTGTGTACCTTTTGTACGTATGCATAGGCACGACAACCAAATGGTTTTAACATTGATAAGTCAGGTTTTCGACCTGTCCATAATTCATAAGGTGTCAATTCACACGAAGATGTTGGGAGTCTATTTTGCAAGTAAACTGCGGTATTTATTGCCTCCCCCCAGAAAGAATTTGGTAAATTGCCATCTTTTAATAAACAACGTGCCATTTCAACTAAGGTACGATTTTTACGTTCAGCAGTTCCATTTTGAGAAGCTGAATAGGGAACAGTGAATTGGTGGTCTATACCTAATTTTGTTAAGTATTCATTTAATTCTGTCCCGGTATACTCTCCTCCGTTGTCGGAGCGGATTGCATGCAAAGTTCGTCCGAATTTATTTGATGTCATTGCGATGTATTCCCTCAATTTTGTGAAAACTTCATCCTTTTTTCTCAGTAGGTATATAACTGTAAATCTACTAAAATCGTCAATGAAGGTTAAAAAATAGTATTTTCCACCGACCGTGGGGGTTGTCATTGGTCCACACAAGTCAGTGTGTACCAACTCTAGTGCTTTAGTTGCCCTAAACTGAGCCTTTTTGGGATAAGGATTGTCCGTTAATTTAGTTAATATGCAAGTTTCACATGCATTATCATGTTTGCAGTTGTCTAGTTTTATCCCAAGTGCCATGTTGTTGTTTACCAATCGTTTTATATGACTAATGTTTCTATGGCCTAATTTAATGTGCCATTTATCAATGCAATTTGTATTTTCACATATTTTTACCATGTTTATAGTGTGTGTTGTATCATAGTTAACTTTGCATTCGTATAAATTGTTGTTAATGTAACCTTCAATGCATGTTTCTCCTTCATGCATTATTTTGCATGATTTGTTTTCAAATATTGCTACACAACCATTTTCAGTAGCTTCTTTTACAGATATGAGGTTTGTCTCTATCTCTGGTACATATAAAACATTTTTCAATATTATAGTATTATGTGTGTTATTGGAATTTATGGTGTTTAATTTCACAGACCCATGACCCAGGGATTCTATCTCCTGTCCATTCACGATTGTTACGCGTGAATTATTATGATTAAATTCATGAAATTTATTCCTATCATTGCATACATGCGTTGAACAACCTGAGTCTACATACCAATTGTTAGATTTCTCACCGATAAATAGAGTGAATATTTTATCGTTAGGTTTTTTATTTTCACTCTCAGTAATAAGAGCCCTATCCGCGTTATGTCTGTCCTGAGAGTACATACCAGATTTGAAAGTTGATCTGGCATTGCTGGCTTTTGTTTGTTTCAGAGTCTTTTCTTTATTTTTATTTTTAAGATGCCAGCATTCTTCAATTGTATGCGATTTTTTTTTACAATAACGGCAGAACTTTGAATTTTCTGGTTTCGGTTTAAATTTAACCTTTAACACTGAATTATTTTCAGATTTGTTTTCTTTTCTTTTAGAAAATTCATCAATCAATTTCGAGCGTATAAACTCTGGTACAAGATCCTTTTCATCACGCGATTCTAAAGCGGTAATTAATACATCATAACTTGGAGGTAAGGAACAGAGCATTAGGGCTGAAAGGTGCCTGTCATTTATTTCTTCTCCGAGCGATACTAACTTATCTCGCAATTGATAGATGTTAGTTAAGTGGTCTATCATATCGCCACCTTCAGTTAATTTCGTAGAGTAAAGCTTTCTAAGCAAAAATAGTTTACTGCTGAGGGTTGAACGCTCATGTACAGCTTTTAAGGCGTTCCAGCATTCTTTAGCGGTCTCAAGATTTTTGACATGGATTATTTGATTATCCTCTATTAAGAGGTTTATAATGGCTCGTGCTTTCCTATTTTTGTTATTCCATGTGTCCGTAATAGGATTCGGAGCATCGTTAAGAACCACGGAATATAAATCTTCCTTTTGGAGAAACATTTCTAATTTAAATTTCCACACATCATAATTTTGTGCGTTAAGTTTTTCAATTATAGTGTCCTTGAGGATACTCATTTTAATATTTCAATTTTGTTTTCTTTCTAGTTTATAATAACTACAATTTTATATTTAATCATTCATATGTTTATTTTAAACATTCTTTTATTTCTATACTTTCGTTTTCAAGAAACAAAAAGAAAACATATTTATTTATTTTCGCTTACATTTTTTTATCATTATTATTAGCAAAATAATATTATTTTAAATGAAGCAAATGTTTCTTCAAATATGCAAAGAAAAAAAAACTGTCAAGAATAAATTCAAAGTTTCGATTTAGCGCGTCAGTAGCATAATCTTTTAGAATTCACAGAAGAAACTTTTATCAAATATTTAAATTCAAGATTTATATGGTAAGTAAAATGCACTTACCCTGTATATGAGTATCCTATGAGGCTTGCAGAACCAGATGAATTTATTCCATGTATGAAAAGAAGAACCAATTTCTATTTTCTTTTATAAATATCTTTTCTGCTAAGCTATTCAAAAGATAATTTCAAATATATAAATAATGATGTTTCAATTTAATTAAACCAGCCTCATTTAGCTTGGTTTGTGTATTAGGAAATTATATATTATTTTATGTTGCATTATTTTGTGGGAATAAAAATGAACCCACGTATTATCCTTTTAATCACATCTTTTATTATGAAAAAACTGAACATCGAAGAAGGAGAAAAGAAAAAAAAACGAAAAATACATTATTACATGTACATAGAAACACAGACGGCCAATCGGAAAACAAATGCGTCATAGCGTCGTCACAATGTAGATGTATATATGCATGAAGAAATAAAAGAGTCAAATGAAATGTTTTTAGAATAATATGAAAATGAAAGTTTTTGTAATTATTGAAAGAATGTCATTTTGAGTTTATTTCTCACCAACAGAACCATCGATCTGTGATAATTTAAAATAAAATTATCGTTTTTTTTTTTTTTTTTTAATGTAATACTGAGAATAAAATTAATTTTTTGGGGAGTATTTAGTGTTATACTACTTCTCTAATATGGAAATCGTGCCGCATTATCATGGAAGATAATTTTATTAACTAATGATTTTAATAAATTATTTTTACTGAGTGAATTTGCATAGGAAAATATAGAAGAAAGTCATGTGGTGGTCACAACATTCTAGTTTTATTATTATTATTATTATTATTATTATTATTATTATTATTATTATTATTATTATTATTATTATTTTATTGCCTTGCAAGTTTAGATTACGCAGTTAAAATTTAAAAGGCAAAGTTTCTTTCAATTTTTACTTTTAGAATTGCAATAATCAAATTCAGCTTTGATGCTACACTGATAAGATCATTCGATCAATTTAACAAACTGATTCGGTTCGATCAATAATAATTTCATTAGATACAGATGAACAAAGTTGAAAACCGCCATTGCACAGTTGAGTGAATCAAACTTTTGCGTTAAATCAACTGCAAAATTTTATAAATTAAAACTGCTGAAAATTGATTTAAACATAGTTTGTAGTTTCTGTAACTGAAATGAATATCATTCTCTGATTAAAAAAAATAAAAATAAATAAAGTAATTAAACGGATGTTTTGGAATACACTGGAATTTTATGTTTCAGTGTACTTACAAAGCACATAATATTTTCTTCTATCAATGTATCAAAAATATTTGAAAATAATATTTAAACATTAATTTTATTTATTTACAATTAATTAAATTAAAAATTATTTAACCTATTTCAATACTTAAAATTAACAACATGTGTATGAATTTAGTAGGAATGTATTTTTCTAATTATTTAAATGATTTTTCTCACAAAATTAAAAATATAATGCTATTTTTCAAAATTTCACAATTTTCCTTCTTCTGCTTTTTTTTTTTTTTTTTTTTTTTAAGTTTGAGTTCTCAGCCTTTATTTATTAGAAATATTAAATCAAAATATTTATACGTACAGTATTAAATTTTTATTTTAAATTCGATATGTATATGCCTTAGAGAAAATTTAAATAACCTCTGTACGAAATATAAAAACTGTTCATAAGTTATATATACATATATATATATATATATACATTAATTGGCAAAATTTTTAATGCTTAACTAGCAATATTATAATGAATTAAATTCAACGGATATAGGAGAATATTCTCAAATTATCGTTGTCGTAAGTCATATGTCTGATTTCGCCCCAAAATCATGAGGTTGAATAAAACGTCACAATATCAGCAAGAAAAAATAAATAAAAATAACAGCTGAGGAAGTTTATTATTTAGAATCATAATTGTTTTAACTTTAAGGCGATAAAAAAAAGTGAGCAAATTGTACTTTTTTTTCTAGTCAAACTGAGCAAAAGTATCTGTTGCTATTTGGGGTTTTAGGATTAAGGCCGGTTGGCAGCATAAGGGTGCCAGTCCTGAGGTGTTGCGCTCTCCGTGGGGGTGTTACTAAGTGTCCTCGCACGTATTTACGAGATTTTATGATAAAACACAGAAAACTTCAATCGATTATTTTGATGAGCGCGAACTGGGATCTAACCTGGTATCTGCCGTCTATTAGCTTTGAGCGTAGAGCCGATTAACCAGTGATGGGAATAGTATATTTCTGAAATATTAAATTTTGATAAATTAAATTTATAAACATTTAATTATATTTACATTAAACTAAAATTTTGCGCAAAATTACGCCAAATCTGCAATCATCACTGCAAACCAAATTTATGTAAACCATGTAATTTAATTTCATTAAGTAATATAAATACGTTTTACTGTATATATATTGGGCACACTGTTGCCCGTACATGTACCTTAATTTGAGACGGAATTTAAATTAAAGTGTATAAATTATGAAATTCAATTAAAAATATACACCTGATTTAAATTAAATTGAAAATTTTATCTTTAATTGAAAATTTGTGATTCACTTTGTCTATGTAACTAACTTTTCGATTCTCACGTTTTGAGGACAATGCATAAAATCAAAGATAACAATATTATAAAAATAATATTTTAAAAGGAAATTTATCTAAATTAAAGTAATTTTACAAGCATATAAAGCACTGAATAAAATAATAATAATAATAATAATAATAATAATATATATACATACATTATATATCACAATATATATATATATATATATATATATATATATATATATATATTTACATTCCGTTTCATAGTATATTTATCTCATCCAGAAAATTTTCCTTTTATAGAAACGCTAACTAATGACGTTTGTGCTAATTCTCTTTCCTTTTCTATCATGATTTTATTCACTATTCTGTTATTAAATTATTTTATCAATGGAAATTCGCTCATAAGAATTCACGGGATGTCTGATAATAATGATTTGTAATGTCAAATTTAGAAAATAACTTTATTCGCTCTAGTAAATTAATTCAAACTACCAAATACAAGAATGACAATCAATACAAGAACGACATTTTTCGTTAAATATGTGAAACGGAAAATATGCCACTGTCTAAACACAAGTATTCATTGATTAAGACCACAAATGCCTTTTTTATCTAAATATAAGGTTAAAAAAAAGTTAACCTGGATGTGGGTATCTTTATTTTTATTATTATTATTTTCTAAAAGCAATTCTTTTAGAAAAAAAAATATAGACATTTGAAATTTATAATAAGACTTTAATTAAATATTTAAAACAAACATTAAATTTATTATTATCATTTAAAGACATTTAAAACCATTTTATTTTCCATTCTTAATAAAATTTACAAATTAATTAATTAATTAATTAATTAATTAAAAGGGTAGTACCGCATTTTTCCGCGTATAATCCGCGCGAGTTAAATCGATTTTATTCCAATATTTTCAATTAATAAATGTAATTATATTTATACGAGCTATTGCTTCGGTATAAATATAGCTTTGTCTGTTATTCAGATTTTCTTGAATGAAACTTATTTAATTGTCCTGCGTTTCATTCTCCGGAATATACGGTAAATTTAGTGTGATACGTATTTTAAATATATAAATATTTTAAAATATTTTAAGAATAACAAATTTGTTATTTTTAAATACTATAATGTATTATTTATCAGTAAAATTACAAAATCTACACGTTGTTATTTTCATTACTAAAAAAAAAAAGTGGAGTGTACATATTCTTTCAAAGGTTTAAAAAACAAAATGTCAAAGATATACATATCTTTTACAATTCATCCACAAAAATATTTTTTCTATCAGTTATTTTGAATATTATGCAAAAATTATACATTGAAGAATTTTAAATGACGCATAGAATATCCAAATAAATTATCTTCATTTTAAATCTTCTGTTGAATAAATTTTCCATATAATCGAAACAAAGTTATGAATGAATTTAACAATATTTAAAATATATATATAGATATTGTAACGTATTTTATTACTTTAAAATTTATATTTCAATTTTTACTTTTTATGTTTAACATATATATATATATATATATATATATTTTCATTTAAATATAATTATACGCGTGAGAATGTATTGTAATCCAATAAAAATTTTAAATTACATATAATATTTTTAATTACTTATTCAATATTATTTTTAAATAATATTGTAATATTATTAAGTTGAACTTATAATAAATTCTGCTTGTGTAGAAAACGATTTCTGTTGATTATATAAGATATAAAAACACGTTAAAGAAAAGCACTGGCAATAAACAAATAAATAATACGCTATAAAATTTTTCACATATTAATTGACCTATTCAATATATCTGTCTAAGAGAAGTGATAAAAGGATACGTTGAATCAAAAACTGTCACATTACAAGTATAGTATGCATCTGTAGTTGTTTTTTACTGAATGTTACACAACGTATTTGATGAAAGGATGAAATCATTAAGAAGCGTCATATTACTATCGAAATCAACTACTTTAATTAATTCAAGCTATGAATTAAATAAAAATCTCTTGCATAGATTATAGATAATATAATACAATATATATTTTTATATGATATAGATATGTCTATATATGAAATGGATATCAAATAACAAAACTTGCATGGAATTATAGGTCATTTGTGAATTAGTCGCACTGGAACTTAAACTAACTATAACACAATTATACTATAGAACGCAGCTCATATAACTAATAGCTAACAAAACAACAACTAACAACAAATTATATCGATATCACATATAATAAGAAAAAATTATGTGCTATCTATTTCATGAAAATGTCCAACCATTGACAAGAATTCTAGATGCCTAAAACGATAAATTTGATGTCTGAGTGCAACTTCTGTTTAGTCACTCATTTTAGAAATAAACTAATCAGGCAGAACATTTCAAGACAAAAAAGTTCAAACATTTCCCAGATTCACCCAAAAATTACAAAATACCCCCAAAACTTCCGTAAATATTTAGTCCCCCCAAAATTCCCCAGAAACCTAAAAAGCTCCAAATTGTGAACAAAATCATAAATATGGCAAACTGGTTAAGTTAGAAAATTATTCTTTATTCTCTTAATAATTAAAGAAAGGGGAAAAACATAAAACGTTCAAAAATACCCACTAGGTGGCGCTGTGCTTTCCATGCAAATCTCCACCAAGTGGACATTTTTTAAACATGGTATTTCTCCCCTCCCCCTTTTTTTTTTTTCTTAATTTCTTGAGCGCACTCCATAATTAATCTACAAGCCAAATAGTCCAGACACTTATTATAGACAAACGATGCTGCTCATAAAATTTTATTGTAACCACCTGTATATTGTGGTAAAAGTGCATTAAAAAGAAACAAACTAGATATACATAGTGACACATTTCAAAAAATGATATTAAGAATACATTGTATGGTACAAAATTATAATTCAGCATTATAAATTTAAAACTAGATTAAGAAATTATTAGGTTACTATTTAAAATCTTCTCAAAGAGTTCAAATTCAGATTTTCAATTAGATAATCTAATTTTCTAAATTTTCTAAAATGTATCTGGATACATGACTAATCGTACAGATGTGAAATTTAGAAAAAAAAAAGAAGTTAGATAATAAAATTAAACGGAATTAAAATAAATAAATTACGAAAGTGATAATTAGATTACGAAATTAAATAAAATGAATGTTTAGGAACAAAAAAAAAATGATTTTTTACATTTTCTTATAAGAGATAATCGAAATTTTTGATTTCGAAATTTGTTTAATATGAGTTCAGTATGATAAATAATTAAAGTGTTTACTTTATGACTAGTTTACAATGTATGTTCTCGTTTTATAGGCCCAGCAGCGGTCGAGCGGTTCTACGCTCAAAGCTGGTAGACGTAAGGTGCCGGGTTCGATCGTAGCCTAGGCATTCGACGTTTTTTGCTGTTTTCTTCAAAACTTGCGTAAATACGGGCTACGATCCCTTAGAAAGACCTTCACGGAGGAGACCCCCCCCCCCTCAGACCTAGGACTTTCGTGTAGTCAGTCGGCTATAATTTCCACAACCCCACCCAAGCTCTCGTTTTATAAGAAGGATAAAATAGTGATTTTCAAAGATTATGAGATTTTTTGTTATATCGTTACATATTGATGTCATTCGAAAATTGTAATACTTTTGTTTTACAATAGCTTATTTTTGTTGTTGTTGTTGTTGCTGTTTAATTTTACAAAATTAAGAAGCAATGAATATAAATTGGTTTTATTTTTTCATGTTTAGAGAAATTCATTTAACTTTCAGAATTCAAATTATTTTATTTCTACAATGTCTTAAAATTACATAAGTTCGTTTTTGGTTAAAAATTTTGAAATTTTAATGTGTTTCTTTCTGATATGGTTCTTTCACAATTTTATAACTTTTGCAAACTTAATCCTGATTGTTCTATCTGTCATCGTAACTTATTGTGAGTAATAAATAAACTCAATGACATTCTCAATCCTGACGGAAGAACTTGAAGTAACATGCGAACCTACTTTTCATAAAAAGGGAATTTTTAGTGGAATATAAATTAAGACATCAAGTTTCATGAAATGTAGAAAACATTACACACAACTTTTACTTAATGAAATTGCGAAGACTACCATTGATATTTGATAATCTTAAATATTTTCTCATTTGATAGTTTATATATATATAGGTTAATTATAATAAATTCCATAATTTTTAATTTCCCAAGATTTAAAGTATGACATTATGTGCCAAATACTCGTTTTACGTGTAAATTATAAAATTAGAATAAAATATGACATCCGGATGTAACTTAAAGTTGTGTAAAAATTATACATATATATTTCACGAATCAAAGTTTAATAATAAATTTTTTCTGAAATTAATTGCAGCAAAGAAACAAAAATGTTATGTACAAGTACAATGCATTGAATTATTTATTATTATTATTATTATTATTATTATTATTATTACTGTTATTTTGCATTGCTTTACCAGGATTGATGATTTCTTGTAACGATGTAAAACGCTGTGGTGTTTCCGTAGGTACGTTATCATTAATCATGTTATTGTTTAAATATAACAAAAATTTATGAATCAAATTATTTTTTTATCTAAAAAACGCATAAAGCTATTCTGATAATATTAATAATAAATAATTATATTTGTGCAATTTTAATGGCATCCTACTTTAAATGTACTCTTTCTGCATTTTTCAATTAACAATGCCTATGAATCTCTTTTATATTTTTATTATATTTTAGCATCTTTATTTGTTTGAAATTTCCCTCATACTTATTTACTAAAATATCACAATATGGCGTGACTCTCTGTTTTATTTGCAATGTTTATTTTATATATCACCAATCTATAGCTTTTGTTTCATCTAATTAGAAAATGTACATAACTCGATTTGTTTTCCTTCATCAAAAAAAAAAAAAAAAAAAAAGAACACTTTAAGATATTTTCATCTTTTGTTTTTAGATTTTGTGTAAAGATAGAACAATACAAATAAGGAATAAATATATCAATATGTGGATGTATGTAGATTTGTTTTCATTTTGTGATTTTGTTTCTTTTTAAAACTACTATGTAAACAATTGTAACCGTAACTATTGTAAATTCGATAAACTCCCTTGTACATAAAAATGCGCTCTAGTTTATTTCAGCTTTAATAAGATTCTGAAAATAACCCATATAACTTATTTTTTCAATTCGATATACATTTTAATTTGATCGCATTTTTATTAAGTTCATTATTTCTTTTTTTTTTTTTTTTTTTTTTTTTTTTTTTTAATATTGATTATTTTTATTGTAACTCATTCATTGTATTCATTCAACATATACCAACAAGATCAATATTCATTTTCTTGTTTACATTAGACGTTCAATACTTCTAAAATTACACATTATATGCGTGTTTAATAAGTTAAGATTTTTAGAAAATTACAGCATTTTTGTTTGAGCTTATTTTAAATATATGAGAGGTTTGGCTAAGGTAGGGAAATTGATATTGCTACAATTTCAAGTTTCATTTATTTATTTATTTATTATTATTATTATTATTATTTATTTATTTATTTATTTATTTATTTTTAAACAGAATTGTAAATACCTTTATAATAATGGGATAATATTCGAAGTTTAACTCAATATTTCATTTATTATTGCCATGAAAATTCGAAACATTTTGGAACTTCTTTACGTTCGTGTCAGTTTGGAAAAGAAAAGGGGGCGGGGGGGGGGAGGATTTTTTTTTTTTTTTAGTTTATTATTATTATTATTATTATTATTATTTATTTATTTATTTACCACCGATTTTAAAAATTTTACTATGCAGTACAAATTTTGTATTTGTCTTCTTTTTAAACCTATATGTATAACAAACCACTTTTACCGATTCTACTTTACTTTCTGAAATAGTACTAAAACTTTTTCATTTGGACTTCAACAGTTTTTTCTTTTTTAAATGAAAATATTTTAGAGGGAAATGTTTCGTGATATAAAATGAACACATAAAGTTCTGTATTATGATAAATTTAAAAGTATTATATATCAGTAATCAATAACATTCGAATAAATTTAGCGGTAATATAGTGCGTAATACCTTTTTTTTTTTTATCGAAGAGAATCCACTTTTATCGATTATATTTCAGGTGTTAAACAAAATGTATGAAATTGTTTTATGTGAATATTAACAAATCATCTATTGACCATATTCGATGTTTTCCTGTGTTGTGCTAGTCTAATATCTTTCTATGTATTTGATATCATTAGCTTATGTTTGACCAGTATTGATCCAATCAGTGTTCTAAACGTATGCGTGCAAGAACAATTTTCACCCACCTTACGTTTCCCAAAAATAAATACTACTTATATTATTCTACCCGTATTCATTGAAATATATTTTTCTTTTTTCGATATACTGAACCAATCGGTTAAATATTGAATGGAACATCATACGTATTGATTTATATTTAGGGGGGGGGGGATAATGAAAGAAGAAGAAGCATAATATTTTACTTTTCTTAAAAAAAGTAAAAGAAAAAAAATGAATTTAATATTTTCAGATTGCTTTAAATTTATGGCTAAACTGTAACTTTCGGTGAATAAAGATTCCTGCACGATAAGCTGCATACATTGGTATTTGTGCTAGAGTTTGTTTTAGATACTTCTTTGATATTATTATGTATATATATATTATTATTAGTAGTAGTATTAGTATTCCATAAAATCTAAAATCTGGATAGTTAAGCAAATTCACAAAAAATGACGTATGAAAACTATAAAGTTGACATGCTTAAACTTTAATCAATATTACGAATTGCACAAAGGTACTTTCTTTTGAACAGTGAAAGTTCATGTTATGAATTAGTAGCATTTAATAATTTGCTTAAAATTTGCTTCTATTTTATAATAAGGGGAAGTAAAATGATTTAATTATTATTATTATTATTTTTATTTTTTAAATCATTTCAAAAGTAAGAAAATATCGAATTGAGGAAAATATTAAGTAAAAAATCTATTAATTTTTTCGTTCATAATAATTACTCACAATTATGATATTAATCATTTAAACATACCAAACGATATTTTATTTTGGAGAAATGTTTTATGTATTTTATTTATTTATTACGGCAAACATCAAGATATTAATACACCCTTTACATTCAATTTGTTGGGAAATTCTTGAATATGGAAAGAATTAAAGTTTAATTTCTAAAATAAAATCACTTGAAAAGTAGCAAGAGGGTGATATCTATTGTTTATATATATATATATATATATATATATATTTAAATAAATAAATAAAAAAGTTGAATTCGAAAAAAAAATCTACTATGAATCTTACCAATTTTATACGTTAAATAAATACGTTACGTTATATATACATACGTTACGTTATATATATTGCACTTTAAACATTATTTAGAATTATGTCTGTTAGTCGGCAGATTTTTTTTTTTTTTTTTTTTTTTTTTTAGCTCTAGATAAAGAAAATTGCAGATAATTTCGTGAAATTATGTATTTATTTACGTCTTGATACAAATTGGTATTTTATCAAATTTTCGCGCATATCACTTAATAGCAGGCGCTGTCCTCTTGCTTTATGCTCTGTTTTTATAAACGCAAAATTTTTGTATAAATATACATAATAATGATTATTTTAAACTATCCATTACAAAATGTATGTATATATATATATATATATATATATATATATATATATATATATATAATAGTACGCAGGATTTTTATATGGATATAATTACAGAGTGTAAATTTACAGTTGGAGTGTTTTTTAAAAGAATTTGTCAGAACGTATTTCAGCACAGTCATCTTTCGGCAGTGTTACTAGATTTACACAGACCACTCCCAGATGAGTTGTCGTAAAGTCGTATCTTCAAGGCCGTCTCTTTCACCACATCCTAGGCATTCCTCCAAATTTAACTAATTATTATTTTTTTATGTTGCACCTCAATAATTCTATATGTTATTCCGGTGAAAATCTGACACTCCAATAAAACTATTTTATTCTTCATTCACTGGTTTTTAACTGATTTGACTTCACGGTTAAATCTGTTTCTTAATTATATTTGAAACTGGCTTTTAAAATAGTTTAACCATATTAATTGTAAAGAAAAAATATAATAAAATAAAGTACATTATAAAATTTAGTATAATACGCCACTTATGAATTGCTGTTAAATGCAAATAGTTTTTAGGCATAAATATTAAAACAAAACTTGGTGATAGACAAATAAATACAGTAAAAATGCTCCAAGTATTAAATGCAAAAAGAATTAATTAAATAGCATAAAAGGAATATGTAAAGAAATAAAAATCTGCTGTTTTATATAATAATTTTCTTTTGGCATTCAACACGTTGATGAGTTTTGAGATGTTTCCTAAGTAATTCCTAAGTTTCTAAGTTTTAATAAATTATTTACCTTTTAAATAATTAATTAATTAATTTGTTCATAATAAATCACAGAGTTGAATATCTTGTAAAATAAACATAATGCCATATAATTAATAACTAATCTTAAGGAAGTAGACCAAAATGGCACAAATTTAAAGATAAGTAATTTTATATTTTTCAATATCTAGGTTTGAAAAACCATAATATTTATTTCATAATTTTTCAGATTATTCTTGACGAATCATAACAATTTATAATAAAACAAATTTTGATACTATATACTTTTTTTTTCTTACTTCCATTTCCTGACTACCGCAGGTAATGGAAATATTGTATTCGGTCCAAAAATTCGATATGAACTTTTCACCTGATTTACCTGTTTTAAGGCCTCCTGAATCTAAAAAAAAAAAAAATAATAATAATTTTTGGCATTTTTTCAGTATGTGTGTATGTGTGTGTTGAATTTTCTGTGTGTAACATCTCTGAAACTAATAGAAATAGAATTACGAAACTTCAGAATTGAGACAGCTCTAGTGTACAGAGGAACTTTCTAACATTTGGTGCTAATTGAAAAACTAGAAGTGGGACCGTAACTCACTATCTCAAAAAGAAATCTAACGATTTTCTTAAAAATTGCTAGACTAAAAATTGTTAGGACTCCATTAGATTTCCTTTCATAGGAATTAATTGGTTTGTTCAAGAAAATTGATTGGCGTCCTGTATAATTCGTTCCATTTCAGATCTCGCAAATATATTCCTTTAAAAACAATCATACGGATTTTTTTTTTTTTTTTTCACCGGTCATATAAACCAATTTTTAAATATATTTTTGTATGTAATTACTGTTTTGCAGTCAACAAGCTGTTTTTCAGTCAACATTGCTGTTTTTCAGTATATGGCAAGTGTTGGTAAAAGTCGGTATCTCAAAAACGGCTCTAGTGATGGCCTTAAAAATTGTAACATAAGGCTATTTTAGATATCCTTTTTCATGTATTACGTGGTTATTACAGGAGAATTAAAAGTCATCCTGATTAGGTAGGTCAGTTTTGGATCAGGGAAATTGATGTTTACTCCACTGATTTATTTATTTATATATTTTATTTTTATTTTTATTTTTTTAACTCTATGTGTAAACTTTGTTTATATCTATATACCCGCGTATCAGCTTCCTTTTACTGAAAAATTTTTAGGTGTCTATTTCGTTAGGTAATTTTATATCTTCTGATCATATTACCTTCAAAATATGCATATAATACGTGTAATAGTGGGTAATAGAAGTCGTGTGGTTCTTTCACACCAGATTTTTTTTTCCCCTAATATTTTGGAAATTAGGCTTAAACGAAAAAATATAATAGCAAGTAATGAATGAAAATTTAAAATAGAGGAATAAATTTCAAGTGCATTTTTAAAGTAACTGCAGTTTAAATTTACTTATTTATTGAGACAATTTTTATTCTTATAGCGTTATAGAAAGTTAGTTTTAAAACAATTTGTAACAAAGTATTGTTGTTATAACATGAAATATTACTCAAATATTTTTCACATTATGGTACCAAGAACTTTATTTAAGTTTTTTGAAACAATGGTATTGATAATGCTTCGGTAATAATTAAAATAACTTTGAACTTTAAATTTTAAAAAAGAAAGCCGTTATTATACTTATTCACAAATACACACTAATTAATTTGAATCGATTTAATTACCATCATATTAGTTAATTCCGTTTCGAAAACTGACGAGAAAATAATTCAGGTATTTTAAATCTTGTTTCATAAGAGCAGATTGAATAAATAAATATTCATGAGTCTTTATTAGCTTTGAGACCACATCTGTTGTAATTCATTATCCAATGGGAAAGTTATTGCTCCGTTAATCATATCAAAATGCTTAATTCACATACTTTTAAAACTGCTTATTTTACCGATAGAATACACATGGAAAATAAATATTTTGTTTATTACGGTATTTTGCATTTTTGAAATGTAATTAAAAGCGATAGAAATTGTATTTTTGAAAGTTAAACAGTAAACACAACTTTCAAAATGCACAATGTAATTATTCCTAAAACGTAAGACTAAGTAACAACTTTATTTTTGTTTATCTTCTTTTTTTTTTTTTTTTTTTAAGATAAAAATATGTTATTGACTAAATTTTATACTTAAATTATGCCGTAAATATTATTTTGTATCATAAAAACTAATAGCAATTTGTATAGCTTTAAATCTGTACATAATAAACTTTAGTAATAATTAAAAACTACTCCTGATAAAATGTTCATGTTTAAAACTTTAGAGGGAAATTTGTTTCATTCTTTTATACGTTAAAATGCTTTAATATATATATTTTAACTTCAATTTAGGTTTTGGCATCAACCATTTTTCCAGTTTGTGTTAACTGTTTTCCATGTGGTTACTCTGATTATTTCATGTTATCACTTTGGTTTCCTTTAAGATTTTAATTAATATTTATTTATTCTTTGTTTTAATTTAATTTTTCACTTTTTTCTCATTCTTTATGGTTTTTTGCTGCATTAATCGGGGCGTGAGATGATATAAATTGCTATGATTAGCAATATCGTTTTACGAAATCGTTGCAGCTTTCTCTGCTTTATGAAGTATGCGCCCCTTGAAATGTATGCTTCTAATTTTAAGCATTTATATCCAATTGATTATGAGGTTTATTATCTTTTTTCTCTTTCACATGTTTATTGGTCCTTTTTTATTATCCTTCAGGTCGGCGTAAGTATTTTAAGTTACTATGGTAACTCATTGGTTCCTTATCTATATCGCAACTTTTTGTGTCATTCTTTCCTCTATGTTAAATTCAGTTCTATATTTTAGTGTGCTGTTATTGTTTTAGTTCTATTAATTGCTAAATTTTAAGATTAAATTTTATTACGTTATCTATTAATATATATATATATATATATATATATATGTATTAATTCTGTATATAACAGAATTTAGCTATAATTAAAAATTACTGCAGCTTAACTACTCGTGTTTCAAAATTTAGAAGAACACTTTTTTTAACTTTGCTCATTGCACTTTAAATAAGTCTAAAGTCCGGCCAACTTTTAGCTCAATCGGATAAGCTGTTTAGACGATATCAGATTTTAAATAATTTGATACCATAGGCCATAATGAGAAAAATAAATATTTGTAAAACATACCTTTAATATACCTGACAATATTGAGTTAAATAGATAACAGCGTTTAAACGTTATCTTATTCACTCTCTCTCATACCCATATGCATTATCACAGCATTAATACCAAGAAAGAACTCAGGCGACCTAACGTTGTTCCGATGGACCAAAATCTCATTATGGAATTGTTTCATGATTATGATAAATTCATTAGATAATTTAATAATGTATATTCGGAAAGTAAAAATAAATGTGTAAAGTATTTTATGTATTTTAAAACTAATCAATTTTGTAATAATTAATACATGATTTATTTAATGCAACCTAAAATAATAATAATAATAATAATAGTAATTGCAAGTATTTAAAATTTGATGAAAATGTAATTTATTCATTTAAATATCAGCAGATATTTTCATAAGATATTAATAACTCTAATAAAAGTAAAATTCTAATAAATAATACTAATAATTCCTCTTCAAATTTATTTTTTTAAGCTTTTTATTTTATTTTTAATTAATTAATTTATCTATTTATTTACTATTATTTTTATTTTTATTTTTTCTGAAAGAAAATGTATCATGTCTTAAAAATACAAACTAAATCGTAGATTTCGATGTATAACTATTACCTTATAGCTATAATTTATTAATTATATTTTACATTGGCGAATTTATTCCACTTTATTAAATTTTTTATTTGTACTTTCATACATTATCGAAAAGTACTATATTTTAGAAACGATCTTCATTTTAGGAAAATAAATAAAATTATTATTATTATTTTATGCAGCTGAATTTCATCACATGAGATTTTTTTTCTTTTATTTATTTATTTATTTATTTTCTAATTATTTATTTATGTGTTCATATGTATATATATATTACTATTTACATTGTATGCGACATTTTTTGAAAGTAAGAACAAAAAGTAAATGTATCTTTTTTTTAAACATGTTCAATGACGATTTATGGCATACCCAGTTATTAAAGATGTCTAAAAGGCACATAGTTGATGGTGATTACGTAATTTTAATTTATAAAGTAATTGCTTTTAATCAATATATTTTATTACCTATTTTGACTGGGAATGTTATACTATACTATATATATATATATATATGCATATATATTAAAATTGTGAAAGTATGCCATTAATCAAGGATCATTTCAACAGCATAAAAAAGCATAAACACATAATGCAGAACTTAAAAAAAATGTAAACTAAAATCCTGATTTATGAACCAACTCTAGGAAACCAAACGAGAAATTATTCGCATTACAAAGGTTTCATAATATCCAGCATATTCATAATATTGTTTAATCTTCTTGAAAAGTATAGACTAGAAATTCTCTGCCATTTCGTCTATCCAGGTTATTTATTTGCCTTATCAGCATCACAGAGAAAAATTCTCTCTCTGACATCTAGAATCTGCAATGTGGCTCAAGAAAAAATAGTTCCATATCATCATTATAAATTCTAGTCCCCTTGGAAAGCGAGCTCTGGAAGCCTCTATTAGAATTCTAGAGCGTTTACCTATATTATCGAGATCAAAGTTATTTAAAATCTCTTCAAATAAATGAGAATACAAGAGGCGGGTTTCAGCAATTATAATCTTGGTTTATTACCCTATTCTAGAAAGTCAAACGAGAATTTCTCGCAGTACAAAAGATTCAGAATTTTCATAAAAATCAGAATATTGTTTCACCATCTAGAAATGTGTACACTGGAAATTCTCGATCATTTTGTATGTTCAGTTTATTGGCGTACCTTATGCGCATAGCTCGGAAATCTATATTTCTAGTTAATGGATTTAGAAAATGGTCACCTATTCATTCTAGATGAATGAGATGTATTGTTTTTCTCATTGATAGCTCGCATAAATCTACGGAAAATGGATATGCTCAGATTTAAATGGAGGTGGTATACATATTTTTTATCAATGTTTCAGACTTCTAAAACTACTGTATTTCTGTCAGTCACATATAATTTTCTATTTTAAAGTTTTTCTTACTTATTCCTCTGACGCTTTTTGTATTTTACCGTTTAACAGCTTCAAGTATTTGCATTGCTATAAGCGGGCAATTCTTTAGCAGTGCGTGTGCTGTCTGTCTTGTGTTCTCTTTACGTTTTAATTTAATAGATTTTTGGCTAATGGAAATTAATTAGTTTAAATTGTCAATTTTGAATTATTGGGGCTTTACCGTTGACTGTTTTAGGTTTTATTGTTATTATTATTATATAAATAAATCCATTTAAAGTAATCTTCAGTTGCTTGGGTTGCGTTATAAATCCTTAATCCTTTTTATCATGACTTGCTTCTTTGTTTTTATAAATGTATATATTATAAATCATTGTCGATATGTGGCAACACTAAAATATTACTATGTAAATCCCGGATTTTCTATTATCTCTAATAATATTTTTTAAAATTTTTAGTGTAGAAAAAGGTAAACACGAGGTACATAATTTATAAGTTGCAATTGTTAATTGCTATATATATATATATATATATATATATATATTCATTAATTGCCTTATTACTCAATCTTATGTATTTAATTACCTTCTCTAGATAATTTTATAGTTTCTAATCAAGTGAATATCCAAGATATTTGTCACAATTTGTATATTTATTGTTATAATTCTATTAATCTAGACGTAATACAAAACATTTAGATCCTTGAAGCTAAGTATTTTTTTCTGCGATGAGAGACAGAAATATTAACTTACGCAGAATAGCTACGTCCTTCCGAAACCGGTAGTGTTTTCATTAATTTTATGGTGTGTGAAGAAGATTTTAGTTTGAATATTCATGTGGAATATTGCTATATTCTGCCATGTTAAGAAATTCTTAAATTTTTAATAATCTCTTCTTTAAATTCTAATAAGGTAATTTCTAAATAATGACCCATCACCACAATAAACAAACGGAAAAAATTTAGATGCTAAATACAAAATTCTTTGGAAAATAAATTTTATTTAAATAATTGCTTCTTAAAAAGAAGAAAAAGGAAAACAAAACATTTTTTATATGGCACGTGAATATTAGTAAAAGTGTTTTCTGGGAGTCCAATAGCCATGTACGTGACTCAGACGCTATAAACCCTAAAACCTAATAAAAGTATGCTAATTAAGTCGGTACGCTATTTTATACTGAGAAAAGTTGCAAAAGGAAAATTGCTTAACAATATTTTCAATAACACTAAAAACATTTCATTCTTTAGTTTTCTTACATATATTATGTATATTTTTCTTTTTTAAACAAATATATATATTTTTATGCATTCAAATATTCATTTATTTGCCAATTAAAATTCATGTTTCATGTAATAACTCTCTTCTTAAAAAAAAAAAAAAAAAAAAAAAAAAAAAAAAAAAATACTTATTTACGTTTTATTTTTTATCATTTATTATTCTATAAATTGCATTTTTTAACAAAAATTACGAAATATTTCTAAACAATCATAATTTCTTATATTTATATTTTTGTATATTAATTTACTAACTGATTTGTTTTGTTTTGATTTATTTTAAACTCATTTAATCTTGTGTTCTTTAATTTCTTATCTATTATTTAATTTCTGTTTAGTTTTATATCATTTATTTTATCATTTTTTAGATTATATGGAAGACGATTATATATCATCTTTAGTTTTGAAAGGTAAGGGTTTTTATGATTTTTGAGTATTTACTGTTAATCTTTCTTGAATTAGTATAAAATATTCGTTTTCGTTTAATATTTTTGAAAGTGGTGTAGCTCAGTTTGAATCCCATAACAAACATCATTAAAAAGAAATAATAATACAATTATATTGATTTTAATTTTTAAGGTAATACGGTAATTTCGAAAAGTTATTTTAACATTTATATTTCAAGGATGTGCATAAATTATTTCTGCAGGATTTTGTATTACAAAACTAAATTTTATAACTGAGCTTTCAAAAGGGCCAAAAATTAATGGTGATGTAAAAACTATCCGTGTGTAACACCTAACAGAACTCTTTGACTTATATTTCAAGCATTCAGTTTCGGCAGTTTTACCTTTCCCTATTTCTCAATTGAAAATCAAATTTTCTATTGAAACGCGTACCACATATTACTCATTAGCACATTTTTGCTGCGTCCTTCTGTTTAATATTCAAATTATCTATATAGCTCAAGTAAATATTCATTTCATCATTTATTTCTTTACGTATGTACTTCTGTTTTTGATTAAACAAATCCTTAATATTCTGCTTCAAAATTCATTTAGATGTGTGCAATTTATTTCCTTATTTTCTCTTATTATTATTAAAAGTCCTTCTTATAACGCAAATTATTATATCACTACTGCTCACTCACTCTGTTGGAATAATAATAATAATAATAATAAGAAGAAGAAGAAGAAGAAGAAGAAGAAAAGAAAAAAAAAAATGAATGTGCGCGTAATTTCTGTTGTCAACACGAGCGATGTAGGACTGGAGGAGGTATCAACCGTCGTGGATCATTCCAAAGTTCTCTAGCCCGTAATCACGTGAGTTTCCATGAAATAAATGAAAAATAATTTAAAGGGCGAGGCTGATTAAATTTATCCGGCATCTCTCATCTACAATCTATGAAAGTAACAAATCCCGTTTAAAAAAATTATAGGAGAGGGAGAGCTAATCTTTCATAACCGTATTTTGCTATCAACCAGACCATCATCTTTAATTGTTCCTAATGCTAACCGCATTGAAACTTATACCTGTTAAAGTGATTCTTTCTTATCCTTCTTCATTTTCTGTTACAAATATTCACTTTTCTCTTTAGCTCCCTTTCGGATAACTTTCTAAATTTTAACTTTGGGACTTTGATTCCCTGACTGTGATTAGGATTCGGTCCAGATGGATCGAGGAAATGAAAGACCATGTCCACATATGTGTACATCAGAACGCACGGATAGATGTATCGGAAGAATGAGGTGGCAGTTCTCCTACCATTTACTCTTGACATTCTGCGGAATGTACAGGAAGCTTTGAATGCTCCAATGTCTAGGAGAATAATTTCTTAAAACTGGGTGAAAGTGATCATTACCTAATTTTTATTTTTAAATTCCTGTTTCAAATTCTGAAAATAAAATACACAACCATTAAATTCATACTATATTCATTTTCCAAGAAAATATATATATATATTTTTTAATTTGAATTTTGAGTTTAAAATGGGAAAAATTAACTAAGTGCTTTTTACTTTTTTTTTTAGCTGTTTTTTTTTTTTTAACTGCTACATAATCTGAAAGTAAATTGCAAGGTGGGCAAACTTCGTTATAATGTCATCCAAAGGATTGAAACATTTCTGATATTATACCTAGTAGTACAACCGATATTGGTCTTATCTTAAATTACAAAACTTAACCACCTAGTTTCATCCAGTGCACTTTGACCAAAAGTCGAAAGCTGAAGTCTTGAATGTGGAATAGCATGATCCAAGGATGGAAAACATTCCTTATTAAATAGAGTATCTTGTAAAATAATGTTGTTTTAAAATTACAGTTTTTGGTAGTTTTTCTTGTATGACATACATTTACATCGCGTTATGAAGACTGCCACTGACATCAACTCACCGAAAAATTACGATGGTGTCGTGATCGATAGATTTGGATGACTGAATGGTCTAATAGCTGTTCAGCAACGGCTCTCGGTTCTGTTTGCCTATTCGCTAGGTGAAAATATGGGGGGGGGGTGTAAGTATAGTAGGGATCCGAAAAGAATTGTTCAACACGAAAATGCTCGTCGACTTAGTATTTTGTTTTGGGATGCAGTAACACACGATAACTGGTTACCCCTGGTGCGAATATCAGGCACACTGATGTAACGACTGTATTTGATCAAAAACTGCAGTTTTCTGTGTTACTATGCGTTCAATAGCTGCAAAATGGTCTTTTAAAGCGAGACAGTGTGCGACCACAAGTAGCAATCATTAGCAGACAAACTTTGTAGCATGCCCAGCACCTTTACTGGCCATCAAGGTCTTCTGATCTCTAACAAGTTGAGAATTTGACGTGATGGGCTGTTTTATGTCTGCGCTTCCGCAGCCTAAAACGAAGAACTATCTATAGGTAATGGTTGAAAACGTATCGAGTTCCATTCCACAAAACACTAACCACACGTTATTTGTGTCTATATCTCGTAGGATATTTGCTTGTATCTCCGTGAGAGGTTTACCTAATCTTAATTGATCACTACTGACAAGTATTACGCTATTGAATATATATATATATATTTTTTTTAAATAAATAAAACCGTTTTTTTAGATATAATTCAGCTGTCTATGTGTAAATTTTCATCATATACTTCCCACTCTTTCACGGTGTTGAATTTTCTATATTGGGTAGTGTGTGTGAGTATATATATATATATACATATATATATTAGCACCTTAACTACCCTGAGCGTATATATCCGTCTCACGAAGCCTATGCGTTAACCCCGGACGTATATATATGCTCTTCCGAAGTACAATTCTTTGTGTTACGCTGCTACCAGTGAAACTAGTCCAACGATTGTGGAATGCGATTGAAAGATCTTAAATGTGATCTTGATAGTGTTTTCAAGGGATTTACTTGTTTCAGAGAACACAAGAGTAAAATAAATTGGAAAAGTAATGTTTCTGAAACAGTGAACGCATAACTACACCCGCCTGTGTGAATAACGATGGAACTGGGAATCAAAATTCGTAATTTTTTCTCGGCAGGTCAAGGTTAGTCAAGAACATTTTTAATATATCACGGATCCCTTCCACGTCATCAGGCAACTTTAAATTTTTAATAATGAAAATCAAGAATTATATGTGTTGGGCCTTAGTAATATATCTGAAAAATTGTAAAATCTCTGAGATTTTATTTTTCTAACTATCCTGGTAACCTCAACTTCCCCTTTAGAAAAAAAAAAGTGAACGAAATCATGCAAGACATAAAGATATTCTTATTTAGATGGGAGAATAAAAAGGAAAAATACAAGTTATGCTACATAAATGCAGGCTTCTTAAACTAAAAATAAATAAGTAAAGTAAAATTACACATTAATATATTTAAATGTACATACATATCATCAGCGAGCAAATATGCGTCCTTCCTCCATTATTCGAATTAAAATATGAAACATGTGTATGTCCCGTAAAAAAAGCTTTAACAAGTAATACATTTAATAAAATACATTTTAACTCTGGTTTTAGAAATGTATCTAGATGTATTGACGGATTTACGAAACAAAAGTTGAATAATTTATTTTTTATACAATTACAATAGACTTTATATTTGCAAAACAACGCACTATAATGTAAAACTTCATTTATTGATTTTCTCAAACTACAGTCATATTTTATTTTAACGCTTTTACAATGCATAAAAAATTACAAAAATAAAACTTTAACTTAATCTACAACAACAATAATTCTTTTTGAAAAATTAACAAGAATTAAACTACATATAAATTAGTATTTACAATTATTTTCTGTAACGGTATGATTAGAAACATTTTTGTAGGGTTTCATATTTCTGTACAAAAAATTATAAAATGAATACAAGGGAAACGAAATGTTAATTAGTAAAATGCACAGGTGATAAAACTCTCAACTCTTTCAAAAATATTTAGTAATTGATTAAAGTTATTAGAAAACAGATACAAATGAATCAATTAATTTTGGTTAAAAATAAATTAAGTAAAATTGCAATAAGTTTCACTCATTTCAAATGCATGTTTTTTTTCATCGTAATAATAATAAATTAATTAGCTACAAACATTTTTAATTAATATTCTCTAAGTTTTCTGAAGAAAATTGTTATTTAATCGTAATATACATTTGTTTTTATTTACAGCCTTTTTTCATTCGCAAATTTATTTATTTGAAAAGTTTTTGATATGATATTCATCATATTTTTTAGTGGAATAGAATATCCCTTTTAATATAAATTATATAATTTCGTAAGTACATGTTGTATATGTCTGAATTACTTACAATCCAAAATGAATAAACCGAACATGTAAATTAATATACTCTCCTGCCCAAAATCTTAGCAAAATTTTCAAACGATGTTTTTTTTTTTTTCAATAAAATCTCATCTTTCAATGGAACGTTTTTAAAAATTGGGTATTTAAAGAACTGGGTCTACCTTATGTTTTTTTCCGTGAAGCTCGTTGTGAGACACGTTTTAGGGGGCCGGTAACAAATTGAGCAAAATCAATAATGTTTGTGATCACCCTATATCATTAAGTGAACGAAATGAACTGTAACTTTAGGATATACTAATATAGACATACTAGCTCAATTTGTGGATATATTTGTGTGACTATAGCATAATAAAAAACGGAGATATAAGCATTTCTTTTAAAACTCAAAAAAAAAAAAAAAAAAAAAAAAAAAAAAAAAGTTTTTTTTTTTTTTTTTTTTTTTTTAATATGCAGAGTTTTGAAAATTATTCCCACTTACAGATTGTTGTAAAAACATTTTTCAAAGAATATGCTACAGTCTGAATACAAATATCTTAAATATTTCATGAAATATGAGAAATTTATGAAAAACGTTTTCACTGCGCATGTGCAAAATAATAATAATAATAATAATAATGAAAATGTAAATGCATGGGTTAAAAGCCAGATATATTGGACAACTATTGTCAAAAGTGCATTTGAAAAGAGTAAAAATTAAGCAAATTATCCGGAAAAGAACTAGCTAGATTTTAGATGTTTTTTAAAAGTTTAAATTTCTTAAGGGGTTTTTCACATGCCGCGTAATTAATTTGAAGATCCGATTATTTAAACCACACTTTAAATGTACTTTTTTGTTAAAAACTCTTTATGCTTGTAACTCTAACATATTTTTGTTTATTAACTAAGATTTGGGAGATGATAAGGAGTTTTTCGCAAAAAAAAAAAAAAAAACTTTTTTCTAAGTAAGGCTGCGTTAAGTGCCTATTTTATGCAAATTATTTTTTTTTTCATTTATTTTGAAATTAATACACACACACACACACACATATGTATATATATATATATATATATATATGTATATATATATATATATAAGGAATTGTTTATAAAGAAGATGATTAGTTACTGTCACTTCATATTAAGATAGTTCACTCAATAAATATTTATAAAATAGTTTATGCAGTCGCTTTATTGAAGACACTTAGGCATTCTACAGGTTATTAACAGTCTATCAGTCTAAAGCGTCCTTCAATCTCTGGCAACATTCAGAGCTTCAAAAGTTATAAATTATCCATTGTCCAAAAGGGACCCTTGAAATTTTGCACACATTTACAATAAAGGACATTACTTTTATTGCTATTTTACAAAAGAGACCAGTTCCCATGCAATTATCGCACTAGGGGCTTTGTGAGCGAGGGCTCGAGCGAGCTTCGATTTTTAAAAATCACATCAAAGAAATATCAAAAGAATCCGAAGTTGAAGCTTTCCAGTTGCCAGTGTGTGAAGGCTCCTTAACCCATATTGGACCACTCATTAAACGAATCATTAGAAAAATGTATTTTTTTAAAAACATAGTCAGTATAAGATACTTACACATATAAAAAAATTAAAAATTAAAAAATTATTATAATTTTACAATTTTTTTTATTTTGTTTGTTAGTCCAAAAAACAGTCTCTACACAGTGCAAAAGTGAGCATTTTGCAAATTGTAAAGATTTTTACGAATGGAAGTCCAAAAAACAATCTCTACATCCAACATTGCATATGTTGCAAATTTAACAGGTTTTTTATTGCATGATTTCAGTTGACATCGTCTTTGGCGACCATTTGGATTTTTCACTAGCACATGCTCACTATTTAGAAGAAGAAGTTCTTTATTATTCTGCAGCATTAATATTTTTTTCAAATTCCATTTTTCACAGTAATTTAATTAATTTAGTCTATTTCTAAAAATTTATGTCAAGTTTTTTGCAGATTTTAAATGTTTCTTTTACATTATTGACATTTAATTCAACTGTCCTATAAATAGGACGGCGGTCCAATATGGGTTAAGCCCGCTGACATGTACATCCGTAGACGAGTCCGACCGAAACCGCCCCGTCAACAGCGGACTTGCAACCAATCCCCCTCCTGGGGCCGTTAAATTGACTTATATTAACGTGGATTAATTAAGAACAAGCTTGCATGAAAAAGGCGCCGATTTTCGTGTGCTCCCGCTTAAATATGGCTATTTTGGGACGAGAACAAAGTCCTAATTTGAATTCTTATTGGATAATTAGCTCAGCTAAAATCCAGCCTACATTTTATCATTGATTGACCCGGGCATCTGGAATTTAGTATTTCGCAAAGTTTTGCCGCTTGTTTTGACTATTGCATAATTTTGATTCTAAAACTTATTCTTAAATCCGATTTCCGCGCTACGACGTGTTTTATTGGAAAACTAACTTTACCTGGGCTCTAAAATAGAATCATCATAACGTTGTTCTTAAAATTAAGATTTATTCTGAGATAATACTATTAAGATATCATTTAATATTAATTTATAATAACAATTTTAGAGTCTGAATTATTTTAATCCTTTCATATATACATGGTACAACATAGCTAATTCTTTCAATCTGCGATTTTACATTGTCGCCATCTGTTGTGTTCCACCTTGAATTTTCTGAGAGACCCGTCAATATTAATTTTTACCGTTTAATTATTTATACTATCTCAAAATGTTGTGTCAAATCTGTAAAAAAATTTACATTTTTTCAAAACCTACTGATAAGTGAGAAATTCATCCTTGATTGTATGTAAAAATCAATTTCGGTATCAAAGACGATCACCATTCATAAGCTGTATGTCTTATGAATATTTGTTGGCAATATCTTCTGAATAAGGATTCATGATGGCTTTTGATAATTTTTTTACGATATCTTCATAATAAGTATTGATGTTTACATCTGAATAATTGATGGCGATATCCTCTGGATATATTTTGATGATGACTTCTTAATATTTCTTGGAGATACTATTCAGAATATGTATTGACGATGGCTTCTGAATATTTGTGCCTATCTTCTGAATATAACCAACAAATATTTGAAATTTAAATTTTTCTACCGAAGTAGCTCGGTCATTTCTCTCCAAGATATATACTTAAGAAATTGCAATACCCATTTTAATTCATTACATAAATGACAACAAAAATATAATAACCCCAAGGGATTCTTATCCTAACGATATAACAAAGTAATTTTAGGGAATGAATATAGTAATCAATGCTAGGTAATAAAATATAGTTACTACATAGCTTTATATTGAAGGATAGATTAAAAGAAGTCCTGTCGTACTAAATTAATTTCTGTTTATGAAGAATGTAAGCAGACATTTTAATTTATTAATTTATTTATTCATGCACATCTGATGTTTGATATTTTAATGCTATTTCATTTCTTCGACTAAATATAAAAATTTCATGAATGTAATAATATTTTAATAAGTGTAAACTTATATGTAATCAAATTACAAATTTATAAATCTCATTTCAATTAATAGTTTCTAATAATATTTGTTTTCTGTTAATTTTTCGTCACTAAGAATTATTACCAAATGGTTAAGTTTTTACTGTGATGTCTGCCATAAAAATATAAATTTATTGTGTCATTTTAAATGGACATTGCTATATACATTCAAATTTTCTTTCTTACTTTACGTAATGAAATGAATACATTAAGCTTTCAGTACTTTAGCTCAGCTTAGCTTTACTTTAGCTCATAATTTGTCATACACATATATATATATATGCACATATTTTTGCTTTGCTTTATTTTCTTTGATTTCCCTGAAAAAAAAAAAAGTCCTTTAATGTACGTTGTATAATACGTCACATTCAATTTATATGTATTACAAGATTCTGAGCCGCTACATCATTTTTAATATATTACGCTCTCTCGGCGAAACATTCATTTTCAGTAACGTCACTTTTACTGCTGTTTGAGACATTCAATGCATATGGTAATAACTGCTTTAAATCAATTTAATGAATCATAAGATGTAATTTGAATGACATTTTATACGACTCATGTATTAATGGCAAGAAATAAACCCTTTACATTTGCGTATCTTAGTGTAAGTAATTATGTTAGGAAATTCATAGTCAAAATAATTTCAAGTAAAGCATATATATGTTAATATACCGGTTTTACTGTTATTAAGGAAGCATATTATATAAGTATAACTTCAGAAAACTTTGACATATCTTGGTAAATTAGAAATATTTTATCTTAATAATAATAATAATGGAAATTCTCATCCATATTTATTCATAATCCGGGAATGTTTTATTCGAAAAGTCCTTATCCATTAATTTTTTTCAGCAAATAATTGTCTAAAGAAATGATGAAACGTTTTTTTTTTTTTTTTTTTTTTTTTAAATTATGTATTATTTAAATTTTGATTTTTACAATATGTTGAAAGTATAAAGAAATTTCGTAAATTTCCCTCCAAACAAAGACTTTAAAAGTATTTTACAATTATTATTTTTTCACTTTTTTTATTCATTAATATAAAGGGTGTTCAATATGTACATGTGCAATTTATTTATTATTTGTGCAATTATCTGTGAAAATTATTTATTATTTTATTATGTGCAATTTATTTATTATTTATACAAAGTATTTATAATATTTTTTTTCCTAAATTATAAATTTTACTAACCCACTTAACGATTTCGTAATTATCAAGAAAACCGTAAAAAGTGACTATTTTTTTATTCAAGGAAATTGTATAAAATAAAGTGTATAAACAATATATGTATTCATTTTTAATTAATTTCATTTTCAATTTTAATGTAAAATAAAAAAATAAAATAAAAAAATAAAATAAAAAATAAATCAGTTATCAGAAATGTTTATATATATGTATATTTTCAGTGCGTTACTTTTGGATACTCCAGCCCGGAAATATACCCCGTCATTTTCACGAGAGCAATAAAAAAGGGGTTAATAGTTCTCTCGATATATATATATATACATATTCATTTTTAATATATATATATATATATATTAATTACACAGTGATTTTATCCATTGCATTAGTTTTTAAATCATTATTTTCTTAATAATAAAAACCCAAATTACAGGAAACTTACGTTGGAAGCTGATGTCATTACTACTGGAACAATATATTGAAATAAAGAAAATTACACACACACACACATATATATATAGATATAGATATAGATATATATATAAAGTTTAATTTAACATAAAAAAAATGACGTCATAACTACTGACAGTTTTCTGAAAAGTAAATAAATAAATAAAACTTTTCCGTGAATTTAGATAAACATAAAAAAAAATTAAAAAGAAAATATAAGTTTAAGAAAGAAAGAAGAATAAAATAAACATACATTTGTGTTACGTAGGTGCAAGCAGATTAGTTTTAATATAAAAGAAAATGTAACTATTTCAAAAATATCTTATATTTCGACGATAAGCAATTTAAATTCATATGATAAAAAAGTAATTAATTTGAATATTTAGGAATTATTATACGGTCGACTAAATAAAATAGCGACTATTTTAATCAATTTGCGCTGAAGTTTATTTTCACAAATAATTAAATTTAAATTACAATTCATGACTCAAATTCCGTATTAAAAAATACAGTTAAATTAAAATAATAATAATAATAATAGTAAAAAAGCTTTATTATTAATATTATTAATATTATTATTATTATTATTATTATATTATTATTATTATCATCAGCTATTTATCATTCTATATTTGACAACTATTTCTGATTTCTCGAATATGGCTTACCGAAATAATATGCAAGTAGTAAACTTGGAAATAGTTTCATTTGAATTTATGTAACTCTAGGGCGGTAAAGGTCGATTAGTAATAAGAAAAAAAATGAAATAAATAAATATTTACATAAACGCATTCAGTTTTTTTAATCTTACACGCAATAAAAATGTCTGGAGAAATATTGTATTAGTTCCCCATCATACTATAGGTAAGGGGAACTTAGGTAATCGTGAAAATTTTCGACCTCGGTTTTTTTCTGTTTTTTACACCTTTTCAGACGTGAGGAATTTGAAAATGACAAAATTTTTATGCTGTCCTTCTGCAGGCTGTCTGTTAGTTTGTTAGTCAGTTAGTCCGTAAGTCCGTTAGTTAGTTTGTTAGACTGTGTACACGATATCTCACGAACAAATGATTGCAGTGAAGTCGGGCCAGTTTTAAAGTATTAGTTATGACACTGGCAAGAACTATATTCATTCGCAACATTCTAATTAAAAAACTTCAGTAGTTATTCGAAATTTACGATTTTCTTTACATGGGAGTATAGGGCAAAGTTCCACTTAAACGTGCATGAAAAGAAATATTTTTATCGTAAAGATGTAAGAACAGCTTTTAAGTATTAGTTTTGATGCAGGGATGAACATAAATAATCAGAAATATGCTACTTTGAAAATTTCGCAAGTTATTCGAAATTTACGAATTTCTTAAAATGGCAGAATACAGTAAAATTTCGCATAAATGTACCTATTGAGGGATATTTTCATCGTAAAGGTGTCAGATTACTTTTAATATATTATATAAGATGCTAGTATAAACACCCTTGACTATAAATTTTCCAATTTAAAACTTTCGTAAGTCACTGGAAACCTACTATTTACTTAACATGGTGGAATAGGGCAAAATTTCGCATAAACGACAATCTTGAGGGATGTTTTCATCGTAAAGATGTCAAACAACTTTCAAAATATTATTTAGGATACTGGCAATAATATCATAGACTATGATTTTTTCAATTTTAAAAATTCGTAAGTTATTTGGAATTTACGATTTGCTTAAATTGGCAGAATAGGGCAAAATTGAGCATAAACGTCAATTTTGAGAACCATAAATATATCAAACAGCTTCAAAATAACATTTATGATACTTGTTTGAACAGTATTGACTACAAATATTCTAATAGGGAAATTTCGTAAGTTATTCGAAATTTAAGATTTTATCAATATAGCAAAATGAGACGACATTCCATATACATGTGCATTTTGGGGATTGTTGCATTGGAAATAGTAGCGTGAAAACTAAACTACGAAATTGATCCCAATAAAATAAATCAATAGATTAGAATAAGAAAAATATATCGAACTGTACGGTGGTTAGCCTATTATGCGGGGATTTCGTTATGTTACTGTGCCAAGAGTTTGGTCAAATTAATTTCTCTTAACTTGAATATAATATGTTCTGTACTAGAAATTAATGAGAACATACATATGATGGGGAAATGAGCAGAATCCACCTATGCCAACTAGTCTTTTTAACAGAAACGCAGCGTCGACTGTTGTAAACTGGTACGTAAATATCTGTAATAAAATTTAATGTCCGATTTACTTCATAATTTTCCTGTAAATTTGCTTTTTTTTTTCTTTTTTTTTCTAATCCTTTTAGACCGTATCAATTGATTTATTAACATGTTAGCGTAGATCCTTATCCCGTATTTAGATAAAATCAAGGAAAAAAACAGTCAACCTGACAATCCCCTTATGAATCTGACCTTAATAAAACAGCGAGAAGCTTACTTTTTGGGACATTTCGGTTTGAACCTATGTCAATCAATCAGTCAAAATCATTTCTGTTAACATGAATTTATTATGCCTGGTATTAAAAATATTTTCAAACAAATATAAAAATGGACCTGAGCTGAGTCCACCTATACCAATTAGTTTTTATTATAGTAAAGCCTCAGAAATAACCGCTGAATAAAATATTCATTAAGACGTTTTTAAAACACTTAAATCTTAAAATTAGATGAGAAATATAAATATACACCATAGACTAAAATTTTATTCTTGTAACTATATTAATTTGGTTATTAAAATAAAACATTTTTATTGAGTAGGTTTAGCAAAAGAAAAATGATTATAGAAGGAATTAAGTTAACGACGTCATTAATATCCTATTTCTAACTTAAATATTAATTGTTTGCCTTTCGAATGCAATGTTTTAGTTTGTAATTATGCATCCAATAATCAATTACGATGACATTCAGAATGAAAAATATTAACGTAATGTTGAAAGTTTTAATGATGTAAATTGCAACTTTAATTGAATTATAATAGATTTCTCTTTAATATTAAAGTTTGATCTTTAATTTAACTTAATTAATTTAGTTGGCTTTAATTAACTTAGATAGATTAAATAATAGTGCTCTGTAGAATATTTAAAATTATTTTCTACATAAACTTATTTTCTATTAATGTTGTTATTTATAAAGGATGTACAAAAATATTTGTGAAATCTTATTAATTTATTAGCATTATAATTCTTTATAAAACATCGTTGGATTTTTTTTTACTAAAATAAAATTAGAATCACACTATATATTTATACATATCATCATTATCATCATCTTCTTCTTCTACAGCCTTTTTAATCCACTACAGGATGGAGACCTCTCCTCGGTGATTTAAAAATGACCTATTTCTACAATTTTTTTCCATATTGCTTCTCCAAATTAGACAATCTCATCCCTACAACGACACTGTTGTCGATTTTCTCAGTCTTTTATTATCTCTCGGTATCCCAAATAGGACTTTTGTGGCCCACTTATCATCGTTTTTTATGGCAAGGTGCGCATCGCAGCTCCATTTTAAATTATTTACTCTACAAATGACATGAGTAACTTTAGTTTCCTTCCAAATCCATGCTTTTGCTTTCTGTCTTTTCAGCCTAATCCTAACATCATCTCTCCGCACTTCTCTGCGTTGTTCGAAGATTTGCTATAGTCTTATATGTTAATACACAAGTTTCTGAAGCACAAATAATACAGGCACAATTCGCTGCTCAGAACCTTTTCTTTTCAAACAAATTGTGTGGTCGCTTTTGAAAATATCATATTTCTTCTGAATGCTATTTATGTAAGTTTAACTCTGTTTTTAACGCTGAGAAAAAATTCTGTAACTGACATCTAGAATCTAAATTCTGACTCTAGAAAAAATCGTTCCGTGTCATCCTTATACATTCTAGTCCCCTTGGAAAGCGCGTTCTAGACGCCCCAATTAGAATTCTAGAGAGTTTGCCTATATTTTTGAGGGGAAAGTTATTAAAAAATCTCTGCAAATAAATGAGACTATAATAGGCGTGTTTCTACAACTATAATCTTGGTTTATTACCAAATTCTAGAAAATCAAGCGAGAATTTCTCGCAATATGAATGATTCAGCATATTTAGAGTATTCAGACTATTGTTTCTCTATCTAGAAATGTGTACAATAGAAATTCTCGACAATTTCGTCTATTCAGTTTATTTGCTTGCCTTATGCGCATCGCTCGGAAATCTATATTTCTAGTTAAGGGATTTAAAAATGGCCACTTGTTCATTCTAGAGAAAGGCGGTATATTTTATTTCTCAGTAAATTTCTTCCATGATGTTCATCGTAATAACTTACCCAAGATAAGTATCGTTGCTGCACATATATACTATATATATATATATATATATATATATAATTTTTTATTTGTTTATTTTTTTGATTGTTTAAAATTATAAGCCTTACTCGATGAAATTTCTTTCTTAAAAAATTAGGGAAAAAGAAAAAATAAACCACTAAAGTAATAATATCTAGAAATGTGAATTTTATCAAAAACAAGCTTTTGTATTCTTAATGGGAGTCTCACAAATAGCAGTTATGAAATCTAAATTATATTTCTAACAGTCCATAAAATATTAAATATTAAAAATTTAAATATTAAAACTGTTTTTACTGTATGGATTCTTTTTAATTTTTCTTACCCATATATGGATCAGAAATATTCTTTTAGATCAAATTTACCTCATGGAATTTTCCCTGTACTTAAAAGATTTGGAGTTTCCTTGAATCGGAAGATCAGATTTCCAGCGATTCGGCTGTCTGTCTGCAATTCTGTTTTTGGCATTGCACAAGAGCAAACGTCCGAAGAAAGTTCAAACTCTGTATTCTACATCAATGATGTAAAGATCACATTGTCGCAAAAATTGCGCACCAATAAGATAGTAAAAAAGGGTATAATGAACCAGCAGAAAATCGAACGAGTTGTACGACTGTAAAATGGAATATATAACCTAATGTGCACGTTGGTTGTTTCAAACACGTATTATAAATAATTCCTATATTTCTCTTTTATTTATTATATATATATATATTACGTAAAGACTTGGATTTTCAAATGTCTCCCCCCTGTTTGCTAGTATAGTAGTATAACAATTGTAATATTAAAACTGAATAATTTCTCATAAGCTGTTAAGCTAGACTAACAATGCGAACGTAAACAGTTCTTTCTAAAATTGACCATGTTAAATAAAGAAAAAAAAATGTACAATATCTCCCATGATGTATTTAAATTAATATATATATATATATATATATATATATAATTTCGTGTTATTCAATTTGCTGTTTTATGTAGAATGTTTAAAATTATTTTCTTCGTGCAAAAATATATTATAAGGCCCCTCAAAAAACACACATGAGATATAAAACTTTTTTTTTTTTTTTTAACTGTTTTGAATTGTTTGTGAAATGTTCAAATTCAGTACCTCAGTTTACATCTTAAACTGTAACCATATATCTATAGTGACGTCAATTAAAGGAAAGTAGAGTGATTGTTATACCACATTATTCTTATTAACATAAGCATACGTCAAATGAATTTCATTATAAACTATTTCTTTCTAATCCCTTCGATTAATTTAGAATTTCCAAACTGCAGTAAAACAATAAAACGTCAATGAACGATAAAGATTATTCATGGGCACTATTTATAAAATGAAAAATCAAACTAGTATTATGTAATAGAATAGCTTTTCTTTTCAAAATATCTGTTGGAAAGAAATGTTTCTCCTTAGAAATATTATTTTGATAAGCTTCAGAAAGAAAACTCATAAGTGAAAGTAAAGAAAACAGAAACAGATGCAGTAACACTAAAAGGCACGTCTGATGTTGCTTTCTCAGACATGTCCTTCAATCCATATACGTTTTTTTTTTTTTTTTAATCATTTCTTATTTCGGAAAATATATTTCGTTTCCTACTTTTAATGGATTTTGTTGATTCTTTCTACCAGTAACTTTAAGTGATTTAGTTTTCAAGCTCTTTCCCATTAGAAAATACATATCAAAAGTTTAAGATTTCCCATTCATGAAATTGCAAATTCGGGAAAATTTACATTTAAAAAAAATACAGTTACTTTATTTAAACAGGAAATCAAACATGACCTTATTGAATATGAATGATATGAAAAATTCTTTTGAGAGGATTTTATTTAATAAATAATTCCAATGTTTTATTTAAGATTATAAATAAAAATTTATTTAGAAATTTTTATGATAAAACTTTCTAGCAAAGAACTATTTGTTTTTTTATTTTAATTTATTTTAGAGTTAATTTGGTATAATCAATTTAGAAGAAATTTGTAATTGATTTTTTTGATAGATTTTTTTTTTTTTTTTCAAATGTACTTTAAATCTATTTAATTTGTACTTGGAATACCATATCATTACTTTATTGGGAAAAATTATACAAAATAATAATGATTTATTATTATTATTATTATTTATAAATAATTTATGTATATTGATACTAGCATAATTTTATAGTTTAGAAATAATTGGGTAAATACTTAACAGCCGAATTTCTAAATTTTCATAAATTATTTTTTAGGTATTTGTGTCAGCTATATTCTGAAGCAAAAATTTTACGAACGTCTGTTTTTTTTTTTTTTTTTTTTTTTTTTTTTTTTCCCTTTGAGATATATATGTTTGTGTGAAATCAAGTTTTTCCCCCCTCCCCAATTTGGAGAACGATTTTCCTAAAATCGCTTCACAGTGGGGTGGCTACGTCTCAGAAGGAATGTTTTCACCAATTTTCGTGCTTGTAAATACAAGGTTTGTCTGATCGATGATGAATCAGTCACTAACTCACTCATTCTTTCAGTACAAGCAATTATATATATATATAGATAGATAGATTTCATAATATATTTTTATACATTCCTGAAATTTAAGTGTTATCAGAGATAATATGTACAAATCAAAACTATAACATTAAACGTAATCTAACCTTTTTCATTAAATACTAAAATTTATTAAAATATCTTTGCTGATTCGTTATTATTTTTTCTCACAGAGAAAATTCCCTCTTCTAAAAATACGCATTTAAAAATATGGTTTCTTAGATGGGTTTATATCCTTCAAGAAAATATCAATATCTAAGTTAGGTTCTTCCTTAAATGTATTATCTACTGTGCATCTTTCCATTATTTATTCAAAAACGAATTAATAATACCCTGAAAACTAGCTAAAATTCGCACATCTTCAAGACACTTTTCCAATAATTTATCCAATAGAACAAAAGAAATCACGCAAAGCCTCTCGTAATGACAAATTAAACACTAGTCATTTATAGGAGGAGTCCCTCCAATTTTCTATAGCTGATTCATGTAATGACACCACTCGTGTTTCTTGCACTGAAATAAATGCAGAAATGGAGAGCAATGCTTAAATGTACGAATGCTCATTAATTTTAGATCAATAAGCTTCATACTCAAGCAGGCCATTATCTTGATAGAACAAAAAAATCTGAGGATGTTAGGAGGCAAATAAAGGATATAATTGTTCTAGAATTATTCACAATTGTGGGGTGCGGTGGAACCAGGATGGGTGGGATCGAGAAAGAATTCAAGTCTTTTGATTTAGAATCTGTTATTATTCTATTGTTTCATCACGATTTTCGGTTGCAAGGTTAACGGTATCGCGATATCAGATATACGTGATGATAAGTTGAAATATTATGTATTTAGCAGCTTGTTGTTAGCTTAAAGCAGAACTTCTGTTGGTAATTAACTAGAGATTAATGTGAGGTCTAGTAAACCTGGAATTATTTTGATGAGGTGATTACCTTTTGATTAATTTACCATCATATTTTTGATTGATGTTATTAAAAAGAAAAAGAAGAAAATGTTAAAAGTATAGACAAAGATATTCCGTAAGATTTATTAAATGGAAATTAATACTTCGTGTTAAGTTGAAAGATTACGAATAATTACGAAAGTTGATTTTTTTTTTTTTTTTTTTTTTTTTTTTTTAATAAGAGAACTTGTACGTTAAACGTAGTAAACTATTTTTATACTTCTCAAGCAATGTAATTATGTCGTTTACTAAAATGTATATATGAGAAGCAAACATTCAAACCATGTTTTCTCCAAAAATAAAAAATAAAAATAAAATGAGTTATATATATATATTCATTTAATTTATCATAAAAATGTCTACATATCTTCCTAGGTATGTCTTTTTTTTTTTTTAGTATCGAGTGATACATCTAAACAAATAATAATTAAGTGTTAAGTTTAGTTATCTTTTAATTGATTAGTTTTTATGTTATCTGAAAAATTGTATCATTGTATCCGAAAGAGATAGCACGGTTTGAATGTTCGTTCCCCACACATTATTTTGTAGAGATAAATACTGCTGTTGTCCAGGGGTACGTTTTAAATACGTACAGTCTATGCTTAGGGTGGAATATGCATTGATACAAAACTTCAGCTACAACAGATGTATGTATAGGAGAATAATGAACCAAATCTTGCAATAAATTCTCATTATGAACCATTGCTTCATTTGATTTAAAAATTCGGGTTCCTTCGCTGAGTCCCCTTATTTTGTAGGATAAATACGGTTGTTGTCTAGGAGTATGTATAAAATATAAACAGTGTAAGATTGCGGTGAAATATTTATCCATGCAAAACTTCAGCTACAATACGTATATAAAAAATAAAGAACTAAATCTTACAATAACTTCACTTCAGCAACCATTATGTCCTGCTCGAATCGAATTTACCATTAATTCATTTTTCTTCACTATCATTCCTTTACGATGCCTCTTCTCCTAAAAATACTATATCGGATGTTTTATTGTTTAATGTTCAATTCTTAGAACTTTCAGGGCCGCGGTAGCCCAGTCGGTAGAGCACCGGTCTCGTAAATGGAAGATTGCGGGTTAGGTACTCAAGTCGACCAAAGACCGTCGTGTACACTAATGGTGGCTGGTGCACGTAAAATCTGTCGTGGCCGCAATGTCCTCCATGTTCCCATCAAAAATTATACCTCTGGGGGTCACCGAAGCGGGAGAGCCATCCCTTCCGTAGAGTATCAAAATTGTGATGGAATGTCTCCAGACCACCTATAGGGGTGTGTCCCAGACCGTCGCCAATCGCCCATCTGCGCAGCATTAGTGCGACGTAAAACCCAACCATCCTTAGAACTTTCATTAAAAATATTTTTATCCATCTATTTTTTCTCCAGAGCCGATTCATGCTCTTGTTGAAAATCGTGGATAACATTCATTCAATGTTTACTTCCAACCTAATCTAACTTCGCTCTCCCCCCCCCCTCAAAATATATATTCAACTGTTCTGAGTTTTTTCTATTAAAGTACGAGCTGAATGTTTGAGAGCAGTGTAAAATATGATTGATTAATTATTTTTCACAACGCATTAATTATGTTTTGTCCGATATAGTCTGTAAAAATCAGTATTCCAGTATTTCTCAAAAAATAGGAATGGGGTGTTTTAATTCATTTGACAAAGTTTTGGCAGGTAAATTTCCGACAATTTACTGTATAATTGACAATATTTCAAAATTTTTAATCAATTACATTGCAATATTTTTACTGAATTAATTTTATAATATTTTCAAATATTATTAAATTTGATACATTTAGAGAGCGAATTTTAGCTGATGTGATATATTAAAGAACCTTAACTTTATTTCGGAGGGTGGAGGATTGGGGAGATGGATTTATAAATTCCATTAAAGAAATATTTATTTCTGTATACTGTATGTGTTTAAACTTACATTTTCTATTACCTAAAACGAAAATCTAATAATACATTTTTTTTCTCAAAAGTTCAGTAAATATTGTTATTTTAAGAATGTAACCAAAAATATATTTCTGAAAAAAAAAAATCATTTGAACAAATGGAAAGATTTAGATATGTACATGAAAATGATATTATCGAGAAAAATACTTGAGATTCGACTCAAATTTAAAATATATTGTTCGTATACCTCCATATGGAATTTTTGTTTTGTTTTTCTTTCTTTGTTTCTTTCTCTTATTTTCTTTTATTTCTTTTTTATTATTTTTTATTATTATTTTTATTTATTTATTTATTTATTTATTTTTTTGTACTTTGGAATTAAGCCTTTTCTAAGGAAATTGATTCATATTTAAGCTGCTGCTCTATAGTTATTTTTTTCACATTAAGTCTCATTTAACACGAAAGATACCTCTTAAAGTAGAATCGAATTATTACGAATGTCCTTTTCTAGGCCAAGATTTGAACTCGGCACTAGCAACTGAATTCTTCAGAAGCTCAGGGGGTTGTTTTATTTTAATATATCTCTCCGTTTGTTGTGATTTATACTGTTATTAAATCTTCTTTTTCATTCTCATTCTCCAGTTTTCTACAACTGCCTCGTTTTCAAATTTTTCTGATTTTATTATTTTTATTATTATTTTTATATTTTTTTATTATTATTCATGATTTATTATATTTCAATACCGATACAGTCTTGTTTATTAAGCTGTACTATTTTAGCAATAATTTGACCTGATCTATAAATCCTTGAGTTTAACAAAGTAAGTAAACGAGAAACTTATACCTTTTCAATATAATTTTTGCATGTATTAAAAGCATACGTATAAATAGTCAATACATTTCTTCTTTTAATATAAATGTTTTGAATATATAAGCTAAATAAAGAAATTTCAGACTATAAGTATAAAACTCTACCTGTCATTCATAAAATAAAGACATTGTAATGCACGTATTGATTTGAAAAGAAGTTCACAGTGCAATATATTGTAAAAGAGCTGCAGAGATTCTCAGTCTTGCTATATGCTACATTGACGTATAGCTTTTAAGATTTAGATTCCCATGGAGATATCCTAGTTTAGCATTTTTCAAATGATAACCTGCACAATAGAAATTTTTTTCTTTCTTTTGGAACTAAAAGCATTAGTCTAAAAACAGGCCTTTCCTGATATTCTTTTAAAAATTCTATTCACATATAGTTAACGTTGATAAAAAAAAAAAAAAAAAAAAGACTTTATAAAAGTGAGAGACTTTTGTGTTAGGTTTTGATATCACTATAAAGATAGTATACTGTAATATTTTACTTGAAATTTTTATTTTATTTTATTCTTTGCATCGGTAATTTAAATTGTCTTTTTTTTTTTTTTTTTTTTTTTTTGTAATATGTAAGGAATGTCATTATCAATCTCGATCGATGTATAACTACGTATACATATATATATACACGTGCACTGCATTCATTTCATTTATTTATTTTACATATTTTATATTTTATATATTTTATTATATATTTTAAATTAATTTTGTTTATTTGCATTGGTAATTTAAATTGCGTTTATTTTTCCATAGATGTCCACTTGTACGTTTTTTAATTACCGGAATTTTTTTTATAGAATATTTTATTTTATTTTATTTTTATTTTATTTTATTTATTTATTTTTTTTTTTTGCAGTTTTCTTCAATAAAACATGAGGATTTTTTTTTTCAAAAGAAATACTGAAGTTAAAAAACAGTACAAGTTGGCACCTCAGTTTTTCTCATAATACGTATGTATATGGATGTCATTATTAATCCCGATCTATAACTATACATGCACTGCATATTTTTTATTTCATTCATTTACTTTATTTTTGCTTTGAAAAAAAAGAGGAAGAAAATAGTAAAATAGTCTGAAAAATGAGAGTGTACACATTTTAAAACATATACTTAAAAATGAAAACATAATTTTCAGCTGAGAATATATTAATCCGGAAAATGCAAATGGAACCGCATCAGTTTTGTATCGAAAAAAAAAAAAAAAAAAAAAAAAAAAAAAAACGATGTAAAGTTTGTAAAAAAAAGAAAAAAAAGGGGGGGGGATGAAAATGAACAATTAGAAGTGTGTTAACAAATATCAACTGCCACTGGTCATAGAATACATGCAAAATAGACAAAGACACCGAAGAGCGGGAAGAATAGGGCTCGTTGTTCTAAAAACACTGACAGGGCTAGTAAACTCCTTCTCTCACCTGTCCCACCACTTTTTGTTTATTTATTTATTTATTTATTTTTTCTGCCAAACAAAATCACACTCCAGTTTTCAGCATTTATCACTTACTTCAAAATTTTACGTTTCGCTAATAAAACTAAAATAATAGTCACCCAGTCCATGAAAAGTACTTGCGTAAATTTTAGTTAACTTGCTTCAATCTCTCAACTTATTCAGTAGGAAAAATTACGATAAAAGTAGCAGCTTTTCACCAACGATATTTCCTAGGTAGGTCTGTCGTTTGCAAAATATCACAACGAATATACTTATTGAATTGATATTCTAATAAAATAGACTTTTTTTTTCATCTCTAAAATCATTCTTAGAATTGTTAGAAACATGTTTTACGATTAGAGCATATAATTTAGAATCTATAAAAAGCAATTTTTTCATAAATGTTATATAGTGTTATTATTAAAGCTATATATATATATATATATATATATATAGCTTCTATTGCACACCAGCTATATATATATATATATATATGTGATATTAAAATTAATAACCGAAAAATTCATTGCTTTTATAAATTACTAAAATTTCCATTTAATAATTTTAATTATCCTTATATATTTTTTATTAAAATCACACAATCAACTGATTGGAAGAAAATCATATTTATTGATTTTTTTTATTTTTCCGACTGAGTGAAAATAATGCCTGGATCTTGAGTCGAACCCTGGATCTTTGACTTACAAGGTCAAGGCTCTACCATTTGAGATATCCAGGCCGACAACCGGTCGGCATTACTCACTCAGACAACCTTCAAATTTCGATAAATATGATTTTCTTCCAACCAGTTGATTGTGTGATTTTAATAAAAATTGTATTTCTTTCTCCCATTGTTTAATGGTGTTTTCCATCACCTGTGGCTTATTTCTGTCGAGCTATCTACATGATAGACCAGATGTTTCTGCCTAAAGGTTGTCTGAGTGAATAATGCCGACCGGTTGTCGGCCTGGATAGGTCAAATGGTAGAGCCTTGACCTTGTAAGTCAAAGATCCGGGGTTTGACTCCCGGTCCAGGCATTATTTTCACTCAGTCGGAAAAATAAAAAAAATTCAATTATCTTTATATTGTACTTCATCCTAAATTTCACAAATTATAACACTAACAAAACTCTCCTTGATATTCTCAAAAAATGTATGACTTAATTAGTAAATCAAAAAAATTCTCTTGCCTTAAAAATAGCTATCAACTTAAAGCTAAAGTCTTATCGATGTACAATGTCACTGATATTATGACATATGATTTTGCTGACATATTTAATAATATTAAATTAACAGATCTTCATCATATCATCTTTAACCTTTTTGAAAAATTTAAAGTCATATCTTTACCAAAATGCTTTTCTGTAACATCATTTAAGACACTTTTAAATTTTATTATTCATAATAATTACATTCTACATAATAATAAAATTTATATTCAAATGGTCGGTATTCCACAAGGAGGATGTAGCTCGAGTTTATTAGCTGACTTATACCTTTACCATTATGAACAGGGATTATGTATTGAAAATGTCCATTTTTACCGGTGCATTGATGACATTATAAATTTTTAAGTCAATAAATTTTCCCCTAATTTGTTCAAATTTAAATATCCTCCTCACCTTACCTTAATTCATAAACTCCTTAAAAACAACTGTATTACTTTCTTAGATTTAAAACTTAAACTTGAAGGAAGTAAAATTTACACTTATCTGTATGACAAAAGACAATATTTTTGTTCCAAAGTAAATTTATTTACACATTTTCATTCTTGACTTCATATCTCTGTTTACAAAAATATCATTCTCAATCACCTCTTTCGCATACATATTTTTTGTTCATTTAGGTATACAAACAAAATATCTCTCACATAATTAACGCAGCTACCAAAATGTGTCATCCCACAAAAAAATTATTTATTCAATTGTTTATTAATAAATCTCTGTGTATAACACACACTCTCTCTCTCTCTCTCTCTCTCTCTCTCTCTCTCTCTCTCTCTCTCTATATATATATATATATATATATATATATATATATATATATATATATATATATATATATATATATAAGGTTAAAAAATAAAAAAAAAATAAAAAAAAAACGTGGGTGGGTGGTGTGTTTGGCTGGTTTGTTGGGAGGGTTTGCTGTTGAATAATAAAAAAAAAAAAGTTATTGCTATTGCAATTTACATTCATCTTATTTTTTATGAGTTGATATTATGAATTACGAACTTTTTTTCGATAAATTGAATTGAGTGCATTTGGCTATTAGTGGCTTCCCATGTTTAGATTGAACAATGCATCCAATTCAATAATGATAATAATAATAATAATAATAATAATAATAATACATTAAAAAAATATATAAATTCAACACATTTAAATTATAAATTTAATAATTGAATACTGCCTGGTATTGCTTATCCTTACATGTGTGCTTTTTGGGATTATTGCTTATGATTGAGTCTTTTTACATCTTAAACTTTAAATTTAATATTAATTATTTTAGGTTTAACATTAATGAGGTGAACTAATTTAGTTTAATTAATAATTAATTTAAGTTTAACATTATCAAGATTCATTAATTAAATAACCAATTATTTAAATGGTGCCCCGTATTCTTTTAAACCATGAACTTAAAACTTCTGAAAAATGTACACCTTAAAGCAACGGTTTGTTTGAACCCGCATTAATTTAATTGACTTTTTCTTTATCTAGCTAAACGCTAGAGGGCGCTTTCTCACTACTGTCTTAAAGTTTTTCTATCATTAATTTCCTTTCTATGAAAGTTTTAATGTTCATTGATTTGCGTACAATTTAAATTATAATTTAACTAACTTAAAATTATAATTTAACTAAATAAATAAATAATTACTCAGTGAATTTTATCGTTGATGAAAATGCTCAGACGTTATTTCTTTATCGATTGTTGTTTGCAATGCTTTTAATTTCATTAATTTGTTGGCAGCTTCCTATTCTCCAGTTTGTGTAAAATTTTACATGTGGCTACTCTGCTTTTTTCTAGTTTTCTTTCTGGATTCCTTGATGATTTGATTTAGTAAATTATTTAATTTCTCATTCAAAATGGTTTTGCTGCCTCGATCGTGTCTGAAACAATATAATCTGCTATGATTAGCTACATTGTTTTACGAAATCGATGCAGCTGTCACAGCTTTATGAAGTACATACCCACTGAAGTGTTTATACTTCAAATGTTAAGTATTTTTATCCAGTTATTATTTCTGTGGTCCTTTATTTAATTTCTACGTCATTAAGTTTGATGGTCCTTGTTTTATTGTTATTCGTGTCGGCGTAAGTAATTATTATTTTTTTCTTTTTGTCTCTTAATGGTTCTTAATCTGTATCGCAACATTTTTGTGTCTGTCTTACCTATATGTTCCAATCAGTTCTATTTTTGTTGTGTTGGTATTATTTTGTATACATTAATTGCTAAATTTTAAGGTTAAATTTTATTACGATATCTATAATTTATATATAAATAGATAGATAGATAGATAGATTTACGTGTAATATTTTCCTATATTATCATAGTTATATCTTGGAGAAAATTATTCTATAAATAAAGTGCTGCGAAATAGAGTCGTGGCTAAAAATAGTCCGGAATAAATTAAAATATTGACAACTATGATTTTACAGAGCTCTTTAAAATGTATATATTTAAATTGACATTCTAAAGAAATTCGAGTTTTTAGCCATCTATTCAATGCATGCACGATATCTATGGACAGGGATTTTTTATTCCACTTCGATTTTTTTTTTTTTTTTTTCTTTAAGGATATATGATATGCCAGAGTATTATAGCGTAGCATTTTATTTCCACCTATTCGCTTGCATCACTTGTTTAAGAGTAATACAGTCCTCACTTAATCGTAATTAAATATTGGGAGAAAAAAATACTCTACAAAGAAAGTGGTGTAAAAAAAAGCCGGTACCAACAATACTACAACAGAAAAACCTGTCATAATATTTTTCTTATACAATCATAATCACATATTACAGAAGATTATTGTACAAAGAAAGTGGTGTGAATAAAAGCTGATACTAATAATTCAGCGAAATAAATTATGGTAAATTACTTTTTATTTAATTGTAATAACATGTTAAAGGAAATTACTATATTTAATTAAAAAAAAAAAAAGTGTGAAGTAAAGCTGGTACTGGACTGTGCTACTGAATAAATTATAGGAAGTTTCTTCTTATTTAATCGTAATTAGATTTTTGAGAAAAATTACTCTACGAAGAAAGTGGTGTGGGAAAAAAATGGCTGTACTATCAATACTGCTGAATAAACTAGAAAGTTTGACAGCTCTGAAATTGTACATATTTGAAATGCTGTTCAGTTTTAAATAATTTAAAAATTTTATTTCTATGTAATGTAATATTTTAGAGATGTCTTATTTTAATAGATTCCACGTTTGTTCTAAAATAATATAATCTAGAATCTTATAAAATTCTGTGTTTTCATGTGTAACTTAATTAGTCCATTTAAGTCACGAATTTAACTTATTCTACGGTTTTTGTTAAAATAAATTAATTTTGTAAAGGGAAAAAAATGTACTACCTGCTTTATTTCACCTTTATACGCAAAACAAGAAAATAATAATTGTTTTAACTTATTATTATTTTTTATTCTTAATGTACTTTTATAGTTTTACTTTGAGATAAGAAAGAAAATACGCATTCAGCAAAATTTAATAAAATAAACTATTCAGAAAATTTGGCGCTGAATCAAATTACGAAATACTTTGTTTGCGTGAATTATTTTCAGTAGTATCATATTTTCTGTCGAACATGCTATAATTTAGTTCAAAGAATAGTTTCAGATTTACTTTACTGAATATTTTTTCTCTCTAATTCTTTTTTCTAAATTACATGAGACAGTAAATATATTCAGTATTATATTATGAATAAAGTTCATTATTATAATCAAGAAATTTTCTCTGGACAAAATTCTTTTTTTTGTACAATTTTAAGGAATGTAGCAATTTTGTTTCAAACATTAGTTTTTTTTATTTCAAATTTCTAGACAGTTTGTTTGAAAAAGAAAATGTATTTAAGAAGAATAAATCATTTTTCAGTTTTTTCTATGTTACATAAAATTTGGGGAAAATATTACAGAAATAAATGTAGAAGATTCTAGACAGTGAATTATACATATAGAATTCTCTTCATATTTCAGCCTTTTTTTTTTTTTTTTTCCGCATTTCGTAATTACATGAAAGAATTTTCATGTAATTTTTAAGAAAATATTTTGTAAAGAAATCATTTCGATTACTGTACATCAAGAGACTTTCCTTTGCAATATTATTTTTCAATACTTCTATTCCAGATATTTATAGAGACTTTATTGAAATTTAGAAACAAATTTTGTCACATGAAAAAGTTTAACCAGTTTCAATTTATCTCTGTGTATTTTATCGTTAATGAAAATGCTCTGTTGTGCATTCTTTGTCGATTAATTGATATTTGCAAAGCTTTTATTTTTAATGTCATTTTTTGTTGGCATCATCCTATTCTCCAGTTTGTGTTAAATGTTTTACATGTGGCTACTATGCATTTTTCTAGTTTTCTCTCTGGTATCCATGAAGATTTTATTTAATATTTTATTTAATTTAATATTTCATTTGATTTATCATTCTATATGGTTTTGCTGCTTCGATCGGGGATGAAACGATATAATTTGCTATGATTAGCTATATTAATTTACGAAATCGATGCAGCTTTCACAGCTTTATGAAATACAGCCCCCCTGAAGAGTATTTACTTCTTATTTTAAGCATTTTTATCCAATTATTTCTGTGGTTATTTATTTATTTCTCTGCCATAAAGTTTAATGGTCCTTTTTTATTATCATTCTTGTCGGCGTAAGTAATTTAAGTTATTTTTGTCTCTTATTGATTCTTAATCTAAATCGTAAAAATTTTGTGTCAGTCTTTCCTCTAAGTTAAAATCAGTTCTATATTTCTGTGAGTGGGTATTGTTTTGTATCTATTAATTGCTAAATTTTAAGTTTAAAATTTATTACGATATATATATATATATATATATATTATATATATATACAATGATGGACATAATTATAAGACACCTATCTAATTTGACAAATAGTGAAAGAAAAGATTCAGAGCTTAAATTTTTTTTATCAAAAACATAAATTTATTCCGTTATCACACGTGATTGTTTTACAGAAATGATATTTTTATAGAGTTCAAAATACCATGGACAAAATTATAAGACACCCTAAAATTTTAATTAAAACACCTGCTATTTTTTTTTTTTTTTTTTTTAAATAATGTGCAATATGCAAATTTTCTGCACGCTGTTGTGACGTCAGCAGCTAACTAAAGCAGAAGATAACAAACTTCACGCATTTACAAACATGCCGCGAGGTACAGAATTAAAAGAAGGTGAAATTCGCGAAATTTGCAGATTAAATGGAACTGGTGCTTCAATTAATAATATTTCACAAGTTATTAAACGCTCTAGATGTGCAATTAGAAATGCTTTAAAAAGAGGAATTAATGGATCGGTGATTAAAAGATCTGGACGTACTCCTTGCTTGTCCTCGAGAGACAGACGCCACGTGCTTTCGCTCGCTACACAGAATAAGATGACCACTACAGGCATTAAAAACGCTTTTAAACTGAATTGTTCAAGGAGAACCATTCGCAGGATGTTGCATAATGCTTCCTATGGTAAATATAAAACATTGAAGAGAAAACCACCGCTTCAAAGCCGGCACAAAATGGAGCGTCTAAACTTCGCTTAACAAACTATGGCCTGGACCTCCAAATGGTACTCTTTGTTATTTTCTGATGAAAAAAAAAATAATCTGGATGGTCCTGACGTGTTTTAATATTATTGGCATGATCTACGGAAGTCTCCTCATGTACTAATGAGCCGCCAAATGGGAGGAGGCTCAGTAATGGTTTGGGCTGGTTTTGCGGCTCAAGGGAAAACGGATATTGCTTTTGTGAATTCAATAATTAATTCCGAAAAGTATAAGAATCTTCTTAAAGATCAACTAGCCATATACGGTGAACTTCTTTGTGCCGAAAACTACACTTTCCAGCACGATAACGCTCCGATTCATGTATTACACGAGAAAAAAATGTGGCTTTCATACCAAAGTACCAATGTTCTGCCGTTGCCTTCTCGCTCTCCAGACTTAAATCCCATCGAAAACTTGTTATGGATCTTAGATCCTCCGGTTTACCTAAATGGGAGGGAGTTTATATATGTCGAAGACCTAAAAAATGCTATAAAATGTGCTTGGGAAGAACTGTCATGTGATATTTTGTTAGAATTGATAGATTCGATGCACCTTTCATGTTATAAAAAACAATGGCGGCTCCACCAAATATTAAATAACCATGTTATAGGATTTTCTTTTAGACCATTAGTGTCTGCTAATTATGTTGACCACTGTATTTGGAGAATACGGTTGGTGTCTTACAATTTTGTCCATTATGTTTTTAAGTTTTTTCGTTAAATTGTATCAAAATGTCATTATTATAAAATTATTACATATGATAACAAGAATAAATGTATGTTTTTGGCGTATTTGATAAAACATTTTTAAGCTCTGAATACTTTCTTTCCTTATTTGTCAAATTAGATAGGTGTCTTATAATTATGTTCACCACTGTATATCATGCCTGAATAAAGCTTAGTTTGTTTTTTGATAGTTTGTTTTATTAATATACACGAATTATTATTATTATTATTATTATTACTTTTGTTATTAATATTATTAATATTATTATTATTATTTCATTATTTTTCCTTTTTTCGTTTTACTCATTTAACACTATTCGATAAATAACACACACTTACGTGTGTGTTCAGATATTTCTAAATTGTATCCATATGTTAAATTGATTAATATAGACATTTTTTTTTTTTTAAATAATATTAATTTAAAAAAAAATACTCATAAAATTTACCACTAATTAATTCTACCCAAAATTAGTAACTTATCTCATGAATAAGTTATCTCTATTTCAGAATATTTCTTAAAAGCTCTTATGTATATACAACTTAAAAAACCCCTTTTTTATACACATTTTTTCTGTGCATCTCCAAACCACTTTTTTTAAATATTCCTGCTAAATGTTTGTTTATTATTATTATTATTTTTTTTTTTATCTATTTATTTTTTTTTTTTTTTATCACATGTTTATTATTAAATTTTGATAGGTTTCTGGATTAAATAAATAACCAGATAAATAAAAATAAAACACCTTCTACTTTTTGGCTTTCAGAACACTTTTAGTCTTACAGAGCTTTTACACTCATAATAGATAAACACTGTAGTTTTTCTTTCTCTTTTTTTCTTTCCTTTTTTTTTTTTTTTTTTTTTCTTGTAATTAATCTAATGCTATTAAAAAGCAATACAAAGAAATAGAAAAAAGAACAATCACCCAACTATATATAGCTAAATTAAAGCAAAAATGTCTTACTTTAGAATTATTTATTTTTGAAAAAAAATATTCAATATGAATTATTGGATTAAATTGTAAAAAAAAATAATATTTTAACTTTAATTCCTAACACTAATATTTTCGACAATGCGAAGATCTAGGTAAATTCTAGGAACAACTTTTTTTTTTTTCAATATTATTAACGTGTATTATTAAAAATGGGGGTTGGCGGTTAATTTACAGAGCTTTTACCAGTTACAATTGGTTATTTCCAACCTTTTGGGAGTGTTTTTATCGCAGTGTATTACTTTACTAGAAAACCTACAAAAATGTTATAAAGATTTTTAAAAAAATACTAGACTAATAGAATTCTGTTAAGATTGTTGCTAATTAATGAATAATTTATGAATACGTGTACGGGAGCAATAATATCAATATATATAATATTTTTCTGTATATAATTCTCCGGTCAGTTTATATGCAGGAAAATATGTTATGTATTGAACGTAAGGAATATGTAATAAACCTTCTGGTGTTAAATTTGATTTCACACCAGAAGCTTTTATTTGCAGACAAGGATAATACATGACATAATCTCGTTTCAAAATAGTGAGTCTATTAATTAAAATTTCCAGTGTAAGATTGATTTAGCAGGCCTGTAGATTACCTGCAATAAAATACGTTAAATATAAATCAATTTAAATATCGTCACCGCATTTATTTTTCATTTTTTTTTCAAAGTATTGTTTCATGTTTTTATTTCAATAACTGTTGCAAAATTGAAATTGAAATTAGTCAACTTACAATAATTACTGGCAGAGATATTAATACGATTAATATAAAAATTAGGCTTTTCTATGGACCACAAATAAATAACACTGGGCTGAAAAAAAAAAAAAAAAAAAAAATCGCGCACTGATACAATTTCTGCTGATTTTTATGAAAAATGACCTCCTGAATTCGAAAATATCACCCAATCACCCACCGTTTTCTCTGGATGCCATCCCTCCCCCAAATTTTATCACAGTTTGGTAATAGCCGTGAATTTGATTTCGAGAATTGAAAAGAATCTTTTTAACACTTTAAAACGAAAAAATATAATGAATAAAGAATAATAATAATAATTGACTAATATAATATATTAAACGTAATTCCTAATTTCAGTGGCAAATCCTTCCTAAATTTTCCGCTTGCTGTAAATTTTCATGTTTTAGAATTTTTCACTTTTGCAGCCCCTCAAACGATATTTAAGTTAAATTAATCCTCTCCCCCTCTACAAATGAAATTTATAGCTATAAAATTTCCAAAAAGGGATAAAAATAGGGGGGGGGGGGGAGGGAGGCCCCAGAAAAAGGTTAGTTATAGGGCAAAATGAGTGTCGTATTCGGATTCAGGAAGTCATTTTACATAAAAATGTGAAAAAAAAAATGGTGCTGGGGCCGATTTTCATGCAGAGATGTGCAATTAAATTTGAAATTAAATAAATTATGTAGAATAAATGCGAAAATTATAACCATATAATAAGGTAAATGCAAAAGCTGTAAAAAGAAATGATCTCTTTAAATATATTTTTATGCATACATAAATATAAAGTATACATGTGAATCATTAAATTACCTATAAGAAGCTTACATTTATTGAAAAAAAAAATTGGGCAAAAAATTGAAATGAAACATCTATTCTTCTGAAATGTCAAATGCACTCCTTAATCTTTTTCTCATCAGTATCTGAAAGTTGGCACAAGATCAAAATCAATTGTCATCATTCTAAACATATAATCTGTAATCATTTTTATGGTAATCTTTCTAGCTTACATTTTTATGAAAATCTGAAAAAAAAAAAAAAAAAAAATACTCTTTCGAATAAAATTTAATCATAAATAATAAATCTTTGTCTTATTTCTTTCTATAATTAATTCATGCTTAGGGATATTGGAAATTGTTTTTTCTAATACTTTATGATGCTTTGACAGGCAATTACATGTTCTAATATTCTATTATTTCTTTTAATATTTAATACCGATAATTAATTTCCTGATCAAATTTTTTAACTGGTTATAAGATTAAAGAGGTATTAAATACTTTTATCGTGTTTTATTCAGTTTATTATAATTCACTAAAAGCAGTAAAACTATTCTGTTTTTTTTTTTTTTTTTTTTTCTCATGCAGACTGATCTTTGTCCTTTCTTAATTAAAATAAATAATTACATAAATAAATAAATATAAATAAATAAATAAATAAAAAATAGTATTCCAAATCAGCTACAGTATTTTTATTTTATTTTATGTTTACTTATTTACCAGCGAGCATTGCCCGTTTCGCTGGTCACTGTATTTAAATGAATAACATTATAATTTAACCACTTAGAAAATTATCCATTGACGTTTATCAATTACGTCTCAAAATAGAAACAAATAAGCACATAAATCCATTTCCTTCGGTAATGTCTTCCCTCATACGTTTCACGCAGACTACATATTTTATAAAGCCTTCTTACCTATATACGGTGGAGACTATTTCTTTCTCGAGAAAATTTTAATTAATGTCTATAAAAGTACATGCCTTTGGAAAAATCACTTTAATATCAATCAAATAATTCTTAAAAAAAAAAAAAATCACATAAAAACTGGTTAGTGTCCCTACTCCTTTCAGCAGAATCTTTCTTGTTCTAATTTTTACTGACATTCCCTCTTACTTGTACTACACGTAAAGGTCATGCAGTTTCATATCCGTGATATGGGAGAATGTTCCATAAATTGACTGTAAAGTGTTATTTTACTTTTCTGACTCTTTTCTCAGTGGCACAAAATCTTCATTTTCGAATATCATCGGTACCTATTAATGGTATTTTTGTGCGCAAATGAATCTTTATTCTATAATTTGAAAAGTTATCATCCTTTCTTTTCTTTCTTTCTTTCTTTCTTCCCATCCTTTTTCTTATTATTTTTTTTTTTTTTTTTTTAACCTATTATTTTCGTTATAAGCCCCTTTTCCTTACGGCTCTAGCATGGCCCTTTCAGGTAGGGAAAAAAGTCAATAACTTAAAGCTGAATTCTTGCGTAATGTGAGAAATAAATAAATAAATAAATAAATAAATGGAGAAATAAATAAATTTTTAAATTGTAAAATCATCAATTTTTAATTGAGAAACTCCATTTTTACAGCGTTTGTTGAGCTTATAAATTAAGCCATATTTCAAAATTCTAACTGGATTAACAACTAATATTTTAGCATTCGCCTTTGATAAGCGAGATGGTTGAAAATGACAAACGAAATCGATTTGAAATTTGATGTTGGAAAAAACAAAAATAGAGAGAAATCCAGTAAATATATAGAGATGCATTTATCGTTTTTTCTGTTTATTATATATGGCTAAAACTCGATTGATTTTTTTTTTTTTTATGTTGACTGACACTTTTTCCTTCTTAACTCAAAAAATTATTCCTAAACCATGTATAAGCTTATTTTATTTTATTATATATATTTTTGATATACTTATTTATAAAATTTCAAGACAATATTAATCTATCTATTTTTAATGAATTTTCTTATACTTATTTTAGAGATTTTTATAAGACTTTGGTCCTAGAAACATATATTTAATTTATTTTAAACAGATCTTTGAATAGATAAAAATGCCCAGCTTAATGGCATCGCTGAGGCACAATGTACACTAAAATGTAAAATAAATAAATAAATAAAATTCTCATGATTCCATTGTCATTATAATAAGCATATGATCAATCATTTTTATTATAAATATTCTATCTTGCATTTTTATGAAAATCTCAGGGAAGAAAAAAATAATATATATATATATATATATATATATATATATATATATATATATATATATATATATACATATATATAATGTTGACTGGTATTTTATTTTTTCTAACTGAAAAAGTATTCCAAACCAGCTATGAACCACAATTTATTTTTATTATTTACTTATTTATTTTATTATAATTTGCATTTTTATGAAAATCCCAGGAGAAATATATATATATATATATATATATATATTATAACTTATTTAAGTTTTTCTTTAGAAAATATTTTTTTTATGTACAAAACTTTTAGGAAAGGTTCGCCTATTTTTAATGAATTTTTGATAATTACTTTAGATATTTTGATAAAAATTTTTTCTAGTTAGATCTATTTCATTAATTTTAAATGGATATGTATCTTTAAATAGGTAAAAGAGTCCCGATTATTGGCGTCACCGAAATATAGATCATAGTTAAATGTAAAATAAATAAATAAATAAATAAATAAATAAATAAATAAATGAACTATCATCTATTCATTGTCATCTTAATAAACGCATGATTTCTAATCATTTTTTACAGTAAACTTTTCATCTTGCATCTTTAGTAAAAATCCGAGGCAAAAAAATCCAATAAAATTTAATCATAAATAATAATACTCCACCTTATTTTCTTCTATGTATAATTTATACTTATGGTTATTGGATATTACTTTTTTTAATATTTTATAATCCTTTGACAGGAGATGGCTTGTTCTAATATTTATCACTTTAATTTTTAACATCGATAATTAGTCTAATAATTAGATTTTTTTTTTTTTGAGTATTAACAAGATTAAAACGTTATTACATTTTTATCGCGTTTTAGTCAATTATTAATAATTTATTCGAAGTGGAAGATGAAAATTTATCCCCAGCATTAACTGATATTTTGTTTTTGCTTACTGACAAGAACTGTTCTAAACCAACTATAATTTATTTTATTTTTACATTATTTTTATAATGTTTTTTTTTTTTTTTTTTTTTTTTTTTTTTCCTAAAATGAAATAATTCTTACAAAACTTATGAAAACTTCCCTTTATCTATATTTAATGAATTTTCTGTTCATTATTTTACAGATTTATATATATATATATATATATATATATATATATGATTTTGAATCCCGGTAAATTATTTTTTTTAATTGATGGGGGAACAATATAACCAATGCATAGGGGAAAATATCACGATTATTAAAACATATGGGCATCGCTTTTATGTAAAATATTTTTCTCTCGTTATTGCAATCTGATCATTCTTAACATATAATATATAGTATCTTTTATAGTAATATTTCTATCACGTATGTTAAAGAAAATTTGGATTTTTTTTTTTTTTTTTTTTTTTTTCATGTATAACAAATTAGTTCGAGCATAAGGATATTGGATATTGTTTTTTCTAATATATTATTAAAAATTTACTGCTGGTTAACTTTTTTAATATTACATTTTTTTTTTCTTTTAATAGCAATAATTAATTTATTGAGCCGACATTTTAATTGTTGATAAGATTAAAGTAGTGTTGAATACTTATATTTTGTTTCATTCAGTTTCTTATAATTCATTAATAATAGAAATAATATTTTTTTTTTCCATGCGGACAGTTAATGATATTAAAGTGGTAAAAATATCTTTACAACGTTTCATTTAGTTTATTATATTTTATTAAAATTATGATTAAAAATTATTTTTACAACGTTAACTTATCTTAGAAACTTTTCCTTTATTTTCTTCTTTTTCTATAGATTAATCAATATTTTTCTTTTTTGTAGAAACATTTTTTTAGAGAAAATTTTATAAAAGATTGTTTCTAGTTGCATTATATTTTAATAGTCTTCAATAGATTTCAATCTTCAAAAAGGGAAAACTACACTGATTATTGAAGGATTTGGCATAATTTAAACGTGGAATAATTGTTCTTGTTATTTGTTTGTCAGAATCATTAACTTATAGTCTGCAATAGTTATTCTATCTAAAATTGAATTACTACTACTACTACTAATAATAATAATAATAATAATAATATAAAAATAAAATATAATATAATATAAAAGAAGTAAAGATTATAAGAAATCAATTCGTAGATAATAAATATCTGCCTTATATCCTTCTATAATTAACTAAAACTTAGATATGCTAGACACTATCTTTTTTTTATTTTTATTTTTTTTTTTTTTTTTATTCTCCATATTGCTTTGACTCGAAGTTACTTATACTAATATTTAATTACTTTCTAATTTTCAATGTCATTCATTAATTTCTTTATTTTTCTTTTCAAATATTAATAATATTAAAGCTGTGTTAAAAACTGTTAATGCGTATCATTCAGATTATCCCATTTAATTAATATTAGTATGTTAAAATAAATTAATAAATAAATAAAATATTTTTAATATAACGTTGGCTGATCTTTTTTTTTTCTTCGGGAAAAAAATAAAAAAAAGTATTTCAAACAAGTTATAGTTTGTTTTCCCCTGTACAGATTAACCATCGGAGAATTAAGAATATTAATCCTGAACAGAATTTTTATTCTTTACAAAAAACATTTTTACTAAAGTAAAGTTTTTTCTGTTTTTTAGAAGTTTTTTTTTTTTTTTTTTTTTTTTTTTTTTTTTAAGAGAGAATTTTATAAAATGTGATTATGGTTACAACACAGGTTTTATTATTCTAAGAAGCATGCCTGAAATGATAAACTGACTGAAATCAGTTTATCAGATAAACTGATATATGATAAACTGACTCTGAAAAGATAAAGAGTCGCTCATTATCGAGTGATATTGAAACAACTTAAATGTAAAAGAAATGATTTCGTTAATACTTACGTACTATTGTTAATTAAATATATTTTTACGTATTCAGTGAAATACATAGTTAAAATTCTTCTTCTTTCTTTTTTTTTTTTTTTTTTCTTTTCCTATTTTTCTTTTTTCTTTTTTAATAAATAATAATACCAGATCGCTACATTAAACTAATGTCTCACTGTATTTATTCGCCTTAAGAAAGGCTCTTTTCACCAATATAAAATATATTATCTACAATTGGTGTGTCACTCACACGACTTTCTCTTACCCTGAAATTTAATACTATAAATACAGGTTGGAGATTGAGAGGTAAGATAACGAGTACTGTTATGTAAACCTATGTTAAACAATTCAAATTAGGCTTCCGAATAGTTTTATATAATAATTATTTCTGTGTGAGGAAGGCTACCGCCCCCTCAACCCCCCGTTTCCTTAATTTACCTACATTAATGTAGAATTTAATTATGTTATTAAAAAATAATTTATTAAAATTACTATTTAAACAAATCATCTTTTATGATAATGCAGACGATTCCCATATTAGAGAAGTAGTATAACACTAAATATCCAAAAAAAGTTAATTTTTTCACAATATTGCATTAAAAAAAAAAAAAAAAAAATATATATATATATATATATATATATATATATATATATATATATATATATATAACTTTATTTTAAATTATCGCAGATCGATGGTTCAACCATTCGTTTGAAAGGTATTGACGAGCTCTTTTGAACGATACCTATCATACACATCGAGGGGAAACTTCCATCCAGGAGGGGGGGGGGGCGAGGCTCCTACATACACAAAAATTGTTTCCCAGTTGACTATCTCTATTAAGATATATATATATAATCGTTTCATTTGGTTTAGTACAGTCTATAGATGTTAAACTCTACTTAACTGATCTTCCCCATAGACGTAATGTATTTGAATACTTTTGAATGTCCCTATACACGAACCCTTTTCCCTATGTAATACACATTTAGAATACCGAGGTTGGAATTTATGCTATTATTTGTTATTGAGATATGCTGAAAACAGACACACCGACAGACACACAGACCATTCGCTAAAATCATGATTTTTGTATTCAGGGGACCTCAGAACATGTAAATATTACAAAAACTCACGTTCGAAAATTTGACCCTAAAACAATACTTTCTCGACCCTATTTGTAAGAGAAAGTAAAAAAGGAGGCTTTGATAATCATTATTAGAAATCTTTTCGACAATAAATAGTTATATTCATTAAACGAAAATATAAGTAGGTGTTTTATACACAAGCGCCACTGTCGCCAAACGTAATATTTGGCGACTAGAGAAAATTCGTAAAGCACGTCTTTGAATTTGTTTAATTTATGGTATTCCTATTCAAAGCACCATCGGATGATCTTTTTTATTTATTTATTTATTTATTTTTATTTATTTTTAAATCCTTGAGCGGATATTTTATTATAACCATCCTGCCTAATGCATATATATTTAAGATAATTAAATACATTTAGCGTATAAAAATATAAAATAGCTAAATATTTCATTTCAATTAAAACAGTACACAAATTTAAAAAATCTCACTTCTAAATGTATCGATACTTAAATCTGTAGCGTGAAAGATGACATTATTTGCAGCACAGGTACATAACAATTTCATCATAGGTTTTATTGCAAAATATTCCATCTTTCTATTCCTCAAAAAATTCAACAATTGAACGTAAATGAGCGGGCAAATATTTCTATGCTGCTATCTTAGCCTTATTTGCGCGAAAGGGGACTTAAGACGGAAATATAACAATTATCTTCAGTCTCTGGTGATATCCTCTCTATAAATAAAATTTTGAATTTAATAATAATAAAAATAATAATACAAAGTTTTTAAAGATAACAGATATGTTTTAATGCGCGCATTACATTATTAAACTTTTTTTTTAAATTCATACTCCAAATTATTATTTATTTTATTTTATTTATTTATTTATTTATTTTATTAAACCATGGATATTTCTTTATATATAGTGAAGAAAATCGAAAAAAGATAAGCAAAACGGGATATATCCTTTCTAGTTTGTATTCAAACTATCTTAATTAAACCCTGTATATTCTCCACATTATAATTTTCTCATAGAAAGGAGTAGTCTTTTTATTTTAATTGAAATACATCCAAAACAATAAAAATCATGGAGAAATAGTAAGACGATTTAAAAAAAAAAATTATATAACAAGTAAGTCATTTATCATAAGAGAAAAATAAACTTATATTCTTAATCATAAGTTATTTTCTTTTAAAGTTTACTCATTAGAAACTGCCTGAAAAAAAAAAAAAAATAGTAATAATAACATGAAATATAAAGAAGTTTAAAATAAAGTTCTAAGTATGGTGATAGGGATTTTGCCTTTATTCTTTCACCATTGAGCATTAAAGTCGTCTGCTTAAAAATGATTAATTGCTTCACAAACTGACGTCAAGAAAAAAAAAATCTTCCCATCTATGTGAGTATTTAAAAATTGAAAACCTAACAACACTGTTATCCTAACTTTAAATTAATAATAATATTTTTCGAAAATTTATAGTGAAATAAAAACAAGCCTTTAAAAAGAAGAACTAATATTAAATTGTCATAAGATGCGGCTACATTAAATCCATAATAAGTACAATGTATGTAAGATTGTGTGTATTAATAATGATATATAAAAATATTTAAAAAATAATGAAAAGTTTTTCCTATCCAAAGGATTGGTTGTATTTAATCGCTTCTGCAGTTTTATTAACATTTCTATCAACATTTGTATCCACAGATAAAGTATAAAATAAAATAATATTTTTGTTATGTGAACTAATGGATAGATAAATAGATTTTATTTATTTATTTTTTAATAGATTTAATTTACAGCATTCCCAATACATGTCAGATTTTCAGTTTCGTTTCATTGCTTATGGTGATCCATGCATATTTCATAGATTATTTGATGTAAGTTTATATATATATATATATATCTTGGAATTTAAATAATTTTCAAAAGCTTTTTTTATGAATCTTTTTTTTAAGTATTTTGACTTATTATAGCACGTAATTTTTATTCTTATAAATTTATAATGTTTTCGTTTCAATCTAAAAACTAAATTCAAAACTGGTGTATATGTAACATTAAAACTTTAAAACTTCTTCACAACACCATAAAGTGTTTGTTTTATGGTGCTGTGAAGAACTTTTGTTTTATGGTGCTGTGAAGAACTTTTAAACTTTAAATATTTTTGTTTAACTTGGTAATTTCTTTCGTCTTAGCTTTCCACTGGAGTAAATAATTGTATGACTAAGCTTACATATATTTAAATTGTTAATGCTATTTGCTTTTATATTTTCAAAAATTAAAAGCATTCTTGAAAAGAAAAAGAAATTGTGTGTGTGTGTGTGTACGGGGGGGGGGGGGGGGTAAATGAAATGATAAATATTTTTATATTTACAAAAATTATATGCAATAGATAAAGTTAAATTTTTCTCTGATTTTAATATATATATATATATATATATATATATGTTTAGAGTTTTTTTTTCTTTCATTATTATCTTTAACAGCAATAATCTTCCAGAGATAATTTTTATACAAACTAATTTTTTATTCCCACAGGCATCCTATTATTTAAAAATATAATTTAAATAAATAAAAAATATAAAAAAGTCGTTTTTTATTGCGTTTGAAAAAGTATTTTTATTAAAGCATAAACATACGTTTTCATTTATATATAATAATGTATGGGTCTATATTTTAATCTAAATTACTGAAAGCACATATTTAAAATGTCACCTCATTAATAATGTTGTTCATTATAAAGTCAGTTCAGGTGACATATATTATTTTTTCGATTTTACACTTAGCATTTTCATAATAACGGGGAAATTAACTATCTTTTTTTTTACAAAACACACCCAAACAAACGCACATTTATATATATATATATATATATAATATCCTTAGAAACATAATATGCTAACTTTTGTTTTTAATGATAAATTATTTAAAAACGTAATAAAAATACCATAATAATTCAATTTAAAGCTTTATAATGTTTAAAATTTATCATAAATGATTTTTCACAGAATATATATATATATATATATATATATATATATAATTAAAATAAAAAATAAAAAAATAAAAATAAAGGAAATACATTGGAAAAAATATATATATATACACTGATGGAAAAAAAATCCCAACACCAGGAAGGAACTGTGCTAGATAAACGAAATTTGATAGGCGTATTTATACATCTGAAAGATGACGTCGATTCAAATTTCGAGCTACGCGCATAAGTGTGGCGCTAGTTGCGACACTATGAACATGCAAATGAAGTTTGCTTTAAATAAGCGCTGTAAGTTTCGTGATCGTTATTTACAGTTGAGATTTGACGTAGTGGGTTAATGTTAGTCAAGGATGCCTCTAAGAAGACAAAGAAGCCATTATCAACAGCTCACTGAGTTTGAACGAGGTCGTGTAGTAGGGCTACGAGAAGGTGGGTTTTCTTTCCGCGATATTGCAGAAAGACTTGGCAGGAATGTATCCACTGTGCATGAGTGTTGGCAGCAGTGGTCAAGGGAAGGTACTGCTTCAAGAAGACCGGGTTCCGGGCGGCCACGTGGCTCTACTGAGAGGGAAGACCGCCGTGTTCGGCGTATGGCTGTGGCTAATCGTACTGCGTCTGCAGCTGAAATTCGAGCTGCAGTTGGCACCACAGTGACACAACGAACTGTTACAAATCGGTTAATTCAAGGACAGCTCCGAGCCAGACGCCCTGTAGCGTGCATTCCACTGACTCCAAACCACTGGCGTTTGCGACGTGAGTGGTGTCAAGCTAGAGCTCATTGGAGGACGGAGTGGAGATCTGTTGTGTTTTCTGATGAAAGCCGGTTCTGCCGTGGTCGCAGTGATAGCCGTGTGTTGGTTAGAAGGAGGCCAGGTGAACGCCTGCTAGCGACTTGTCTGCGGCCTAGACGCACAGGGCCTACTCCTGGAGTTATGGTTTGGGGAGCAATTTCGTATGACAGCAGGAGCATTCTCGTGGTTATCCCACGCACCCTGACTGCAAATTTGTACGTCAGTCTAGTGATACAACCTGTTGTGCTGCCATTCATGAACAGCATTCAAGGGGGTGTTTTCCAACAGGATAACGCTCGCCCTCATACCGCTGTTGTAACCCAACATGCTCTACAGAGTGTCGACATGTTGCCTTGGCCTTCTGGATCACCAGATCTTTCTCCAATCGAGCACGTATGGGACATCATTGGACGACAACTCCAGCGTCATCCACAATCAGCATTAACCGTCCGTGCATTGACCGCCCAAGTGCAACAGGCATGGAGCTCTATCCCACAAACTGATATCCGACACCTGTACGACACAATGCATGCACGTTTGCATGCTTGCATTTAAATTCTGGCGGTTACACCTGTTACTAATGTACCAACATTTCACTATTGAAAGGGCTCTTCTCGCCAATGGCCTGTGATCTTGAAACTTTAATCAATTAAATATGTTACCTAGACAAATGTATTGCTGAAATTTCATTACTGTACAATAATTTTTTCTTGGTGTTGGGATTTTTTTTTCCATCAGTGTATAAAATAATTATTTAAAGATATAATTTGAAATATTCAACAGCATTATTATGAAAGTTTAGTTTCTTTTAAATTGCAGTATTAGACGTGCTCATTACAAAAGCTAATCTTAATTTTCATTATTTCGATATACTAGCATATTATATATAAACATATGTATAAAAACCTAAATTAATAAAAAGTTTTTCACTCGAATAAATAATAAATATAACTTAGTTTGTGACAAAGCAAACACTTGTTCTATTTCCCTATAAAATATAAAATATAAGGCAACACAGTGATCTCATCAATCACCTAGTGAAAATATCCAAGTGGATAATGCCACTCATAAATTAAATAAACAAAAGAGAAAAAAAAAATAAACTATTATGAATTGAAAAGAAATCCTTTCATACGGAATTGTGACCTTTACTCTGTACTTATTCTAGTTCGCTACTGTGATAGAAACTGACTTAATTTATCAGTTTAACATTACATATTAGTGGATTCCTTATTTGTTGGAATAAAAAAAAAAAAAAAAAAAAAAAAAAAAGTTTCAATTTTAGAAGTTTGAATAAAATTATGAAATTTGAATATTTACAGGAGAGAATTATTTTGGGATTGATGAAGGGGGAAAGCAAAAATACAAGACATTCAATTTATTATCTTCAAATAAGAATCATCTGTTCATTGGATATTAGAAATAAAAAAAAATAAAGCATAGTGATATAATTAATAATTGTTATTTTTAAAACTGTAAAACCCAAAAATGAGGAGCATGACAGAAGTTCAAAATTTATAATACGCAGTAAAATGTAAAAAGAATATAAAATTTTCAAGAAATTTTCTACTTTCGGTTTCCAAACTATGTAAAAGTTAATGATTTTAAATTAAAGTGATGTGATTTTCTTTAAAAATGAAGAAATATATTCTTAAGCTATTTTATTATTTACTTTTCAAAGCAAATTCTTATCTTTAATTAAATTAACAGTTTCGTTTACTTTGAATCTGTTAAATCATAAATTTATTTTGTGATTCAGGGAGGGGGAAAGCAAAAATACAAGATATTTAATTAACTAATATCTTTAAATAAGAATCATCTATTCATTAGATATTAAAAATTAAAAATTAAAAATAAAGCATTGCAATATAATTAATAATTGTTATTCTTGAAACTGAAAATCCAAAAATGTGGAGCATAACTGAAGTTTAAAATTTATAATAAGCAATGTATTTTATTTTTTTTTTCCAGAGATTTTCTATTCTCGCTATCCAAACTGTGTAAAAATTAATAATTTTAACTTAAATTAATGCGATTTTCCGTAAAAATAAACAAATATTTTCTCAAGTTATTTTATTATTTACTTAACAAAGCAAATTCTTATCTTTAATTAAATTAGCAGTTTCGTTTACTTTGAATCTGTTAAATCATAAAAGTTAAACACATGATTGTGTTTTTTGAAGTGTGTTTTTATTTCCTTGAAAGAAATCACTTTTGTTTTAAATAATTGTGTTTGCATATTGGAATAGCATTTGTTCCTTTCATAAGGCACCTATAAAAAATAAATAAATAAAATTGAAAGTTTTAAGTTTAATTCTATTTAACAACTTTTTTTTCCTTTTCCTTTCAAATGCAGATGTAAATTTTGGCCATATAAAATCGTTCATTTCGCTTTCACTTTTAATCAAACAAATGAAAGCTTATTTTTATGCAATCTTTTCAAAGTTGTTTTAAAATGTAGCTCGTTGAATTTCGATATTCGTAAAGTGAAAAAGAAACTAACAAATTGAATAGCATGTTTTCACTTTTATTTATGTCAAGCATCATTTTCAAATTATCTATATGAGATTTGGAAAAATATCTTTTATGCGAACGAGGCAAAAAGTAAATAAATAAATAAATTTCATTTAAAATCATTTTACGTTAAACTGTTTGAAGTATACGCAACGTGATTTTTTCAGATTAATTTATCAAATGTTCAGAAAACATTAAATTTCGGAATTTGGATACATTTATGCATTTGTCTGCAATAAATGCATATTACAGATACTATGTTAAATGCATTCTAGATTCTCAGGTCCTCATCTTAGTTAAATGTATTCTTTGTTATACGCGTAGTGCATTCTATGTTAAATGCATTCTATAAAACGCAGGTGGACTTGCATTTTATGAGATAAATAAGTGAACGATTTTTAAACATTTTAAAATTGCATTAAAGATATCAATATTTATTTGGTTTATTAATATTGTACAATTTGATATTGAAATTAAGCAAGTAAGAATATGCGATAAAAATATAAGTTTCTACACATTCTTTAAATCGGCAAAAAATTATCGATTGTCTAAAATAAAATAACTGTATCAATAAATTTTTGCTTAATATTTTAATCCCTCGTTGAAATAAATAAATAAAATAAAATAAAAATAAAACCTATTTTAATTATTAGTCTTCCAACATCGTTTTAAAAGAATATAATTATATGTAGCTAATAATGTTATAATTATATATAGTTAATATAATAAAACTATGAATAATATTATAATGTTATAATTATATATAGCTATTATGATATAACTATAAATAATATTGTTATAATATAATTATATTTAACTAATTACTAAGCACACAGTCTTTTAATAAATGACTGGGCACATTTTATTCCAGACGATTTTTCAAATATATAAAAAGAATAGAACGAATTATCTTTAAACAATAGGAATATAAAACAAGAAAGAAAAATCATGCAGTACGCATTGATTAGTAACACTTTCCAACTGTACACAATAGTTGTATCGAATAACTATTAATGTTCTTTGCCTACGTTATCCCACAACAGAAAGAAGGACTGAAAAACATACAGATAGACTAATTGATTTTAAAATTACTCTTAGGCATTTTGGAAAGTGTTAAAAAGGCTTAACGCAAAAGAAAATGCAGCCGTTAGTTTATAATTACAGTTTTAAAATCCCTGAATATTTTACTGTAGCCCTGTAAATCTGAAAGTTAATCATATCATATTCTATACAAAACAATATTTTAGAATATTAATAATACATGTTAATGTTCTTAAGATTTTTGAAGTTTTTTAAATATAACTTTAAAAAAATTCTGTCCTAAAACGTAATACATTGGCTTTTTTTTTTTTTTTTTTTTTTTTTTTGTTGTTGTTGTTGTTGTTGTCCCTGTAAACAAACTAGTTTTACAGGACTTATTAATGACATTTTAAATAGGGAACATTCTATAGGGAACTTGAGTGTATCATTTTTAAAAAATTCTCAAAATATTCACGGATGATAGAAACCGGAGACAAACAGATAGAAAGGTAGACAATCGGAGAGACAGATGCACAAATTGAAATCATATTCCCACTAAAATTATAAGAATGTGTTAAAACGCTCATGTAAAGAAAAGTGCAATTCCAGTAAATTTTTATTAATACCTCTTAATGTAACTGACTATTTTTGTGTGGTCCTGTAAATCTAATGCTAGCCATACTATATTACATAGAAGGCACACTATTTTGTGCATACGAATAATATATTTCAATTGCATTAAGCTTTGTGGAAAATAAAATTATTAAAATTTGCTTTATAAAAATAACTCTCATACAACACAATGCTTTAGAGTACTTTCAAGTGCCCCTGTACACAAACCAGTTAGAAATGTACTCTATTTTACATAGGAAACATCCGATAGGGAATTTAGTAACATATTAAAATTTCATTAAAGTTTCTATACATTAAAGGTATTAAAATATGATTTATAGAAACTCCTCTCATCACTCCTCTCTCAACTCCTCACAATGCTTTCGAATACTTTTGGGTGTCCCTGTACACAAACCAGAAGAGGTATCCATTCCATTTTCAATAGAACATGCGATAGTGAACTTCAATAAAATATATCGGTTTAAAGCAATTCCATAAATATTTACGGGAATTAGAGCGCAGAAAAACAGACAGAGAGACAGACAGACGGACAGAAGAACAGCCAGACATATACACAAATTGGAATTATATTCACACTAAAAAAATGATAGAAAGTGTCAAAAACGCTTAAAGTAAACGATAGTACAATTCTAGCAATTTTTTATTAATAGCTCTGAATATAACTGAATATTTTTGTGTCCCCCTGTAAATCTAATGGTAACCATGCTATATTCTATGCAAAGCATTCTTTTGTGCATATAAATAACATATTTCAATTTCCTAAAACTTTGTGGAAAGTAAAGTTACTAAATTTTGATTTATAGAAATATCTCAGAAAGAACGCAATGCTTTGGAGTACTTTTGAGTGTCCCTATACATAAACTAGTGGTGGTATGTAATCTATTTTATATAGGAAATATCCAATAGTGAACTTGAATAACATATTGCAATTTCATGAAGATATTGTACAGTAAAGGTATGAAAATATGGTTTATAGAAATACCTCTCATAGAACACAATTCTTTGAAACACTTTCGGGTGTCCCTGTACACAAACTGGTAGAGGTATAAACTCCATTTTCAATAGGAAACATTCGATAGTGAACTTGAATAACATATATCAGTTTCAAAAAATTCCATAATTATTTAGAGCGCGGGCAGACAGACAGACGGACAGACGAACAGATACACAAATTGATATCATATTCACACTTAAAAAAAATGCTTGGAAGTGTTAAAAACGCTTAATGTAAACGAAAGTAGAATTCTAGCAAACTTTTAATAATAACTCTTAATATAACAGTATATTTTTGCGTCACCTTGTAAATCTAATGCTAATCATGCTATATTCTATGTAAAGCATTCTTTTGTGCATATAAATCACATATTTCAATATCCTAAATCTTCGTGGAAAATAAAGTTATTAAAATTTGATTTATAGAAATATCTCCCATAGAAAGCAATGCTTTAGAACACTTTTGAGTGTCCTTGTATATAAAACAGAGTTGGTATTTAATCCATTTTATACAGAAAAAATCCAATAGTGAACTTGAATAACATATTTCAATTTCATTAAGATATGTGTACAGTAAAGGTATGAAAATATGATTTATAGAAATACCTCTCATAGAACACAATGCTTTGAAATACTTACGGGTGCCCCTGTACACAAACCAGTAGAGGTATAAATTCCATTTTAAACAGGGAACATCCGATAGTGAACTTCAATAACATATATCACTTTCAAGAAATTCCACAAATATTTACGAGAATTAGAGCGCAGAGAGACAGACAGACGGACAGACAAACAGACAAACTGAAGTCATTACACTTTTCAACATTGTTGGGAAGTGTAAAAAATGTTAGAAAGGGTTAAAAACGCTTAATGTAAACGAAAGTACACTTTTAGCAAATATTTATTAATAGCTCTTTATATAACTAAATATTTTTGTGTCACCCTGTAAATCTAATGCTAATCATGCTATATTCTATGCAAAGTGCTTACAAATAACACACTTCAATTTCATAAATCTTCGTGCAAATTAAAGTTAATAAAATATAGTTTATAGAAATATCTCTCTTAAAACGCAATGCTTTGGAATAATTTTGTGTGTCCCTGTACACAAATCATTGGAGGTTTTTGCTCCATTTTATAAAGGAAACATCCGATAGTGAACTTGAATAACATATTTCAATTTCATTAAGATTTGTGTACAGTAAGGGTATGAAAATATGGTTTATAGCCTCTCATAGAACACAATGCTTTCGTAATACTTTTGTCTGTTCCTGTACACAAATCAGTGGTGGTATTTACTCCATTTTATACAGGAAACATCCGATAGTGAACCTGAATAGCATATTTCAATTTCATTATGATTTGTGTACAGTAAGGGTATGGAAATATGGTTTATAAAAATGCCTCTCATAGAACACAGTGCTTTGAAATATTTTCGGGGGTCCCTGTACACAAACCAGTAGAGGTATAAACTGCATTTTTAATAGGGAACATCCGATAGTGAACTTGTATAACATATTTCAATTTCATTATGATTTGTGTACAGTAAGGGTATGGAAATATGGTTTATAGAAATGCCTCTCATAGAACACAGTGCTTTGAAATATTTTCGGGGGTCCCTGTACACAAACCAGTAGAGGTATAAACTGCATTTTTAATAGGGAACATCCGATGGTGAACTTGTATAACATATTTAAATTTCATTAAAATTTTTGTACAGTAAGGGTAGGAAAATATGGTTTATGGAAATTCCTCTCATAGAACACAATGCTTTGAAATATTTTCGGAGGTCCCTGTACACAAACCAGTAGAGGTATAAACTCCATTTTCAATAGGGAACATCCGATAGTGAACCTGAATAACATATATCAGTTTCAAGAAATTCCATAAATATTTACAGAAGTTAGAGCGCGGACAGACAGACAGACAGACAGACAGACAGACGGACAGACAGACAGACAGACAGACAAACCCAATGCATAAACACTTTTCAACCTTGTTGGAAAGTGTTAAAAACATGTTATATCTCATATATTTCAGCGAAAATTTTATATTAAAGCGAAAGGGGGACTAATGAAAAAAAAAAAAAATAATAATAATGAAAAATGAAAATGTTTGGTATCACATGCAAAAAGTAATATTTGAAAAGCATTCTGGCTGTAGCATTTAAAAGTGAGGTTTTCTCCAATTATCTATAGGTATTTTTATCATGATACCATAAAAATTCATGGAGATAAAAATATATTTTTAAATGCCTTTTTTTATTATAACATTCAGAGTATTAAACGTATTAAAATTTAATGATTAGGGAATTTCACGTACTACATTAGACATACAACAATGCAATCAGAATTCAAAAATGTTAAATATCTAATGAAGTATGAGCGATTTTACTAAATAATTTTAATTCCGCATGCTCAAGCGCTTAAACATATCTATTTATGTAAAAAACCCAAACAAATATTATGTAAATTCAAAAAGTTATCGGCGATAGAATAAATTGAATTTTAGTTCCTCTAAAAAAAAAAGTGAAAATTGATTGGTGGTTTCATCAAAATTTATTTTCAATCATCGAACACTTTATTACCATAGATTGAATAAACTTTACTTTTCTTTTCACTTTTCTTTTTGTGTGAGAAAGAGAAATTGGTTCATTCTATCGCCGACAGCTTTTTGAATATGCACGATATTTTTGGGGGTTTTCGTATAAGTAACTTAACACTTTTAACTAATAAATTATGAAAAATAATTTTTTTAAATGCTTGCTCATGCGTAGTTAAAATCTTAATATATGCAAATCTCGTGTCACAATGTTTGTCCTCAATGGACTCCTAAACCACTTAACCGATTATAATAAAATTCGCACACCATGTGCAGTTCGATCCAACTTGAGAGATAGGATAGTTTAAATCTCAAATTATAGTCGCAATTTTAATTTATTGCTAATTATTTGTCTGTTATTATTTGACAGTCACAATTATCTGTTAACTCCAAATGATTCTAACAGATGTCGATACCTTTCGACTGGGTTGAAATGAAAGCTGAAATATATTTGGTGCTGCCATCTACACAAAGAATCTTCAACTTTTTAACCTATTAATAAATTTCGTATAATTCAATTATTTCCACTTTTTAAATTTTTGGTGTTAGCATAGCCGGCCACGTGTTACTTAGACTGAAGTGTAAATTGAATTCATATTATAATGAAGATAATACAGTGAAATTAATCCTGTTTTTTACTTATTTGTGCTTCATTGATCAAAACTTTATAATTTAATCTGTATATATAAAGGAACTTATTTTGATGAAATTTTGCACACTGTGTGCAGTTTGATCCAACTTGAGAGATAGGATAGTTTTTATCTCAATTTATTGTCACAATATTGTTTTATTGCAATTATTTGTTAATTATAGACCTTTATTAAAGTTGCTCCAAAATATCTGTGAGTTCCATTAATTTAATTGTTGCCAAAAAAAAAAAAAAAAAAAAAAATACGAGTTCGTTTTCTTTCGACATAAAAATAAATACATTTAATCAAACGTGAACGTTAAAAAATTATAAAAAGTTAAATTATGCATCTCACGAAAATTGACGTCATAATCAATTTAAAGATTTTATACACATTGATAAAGGTAGTTTTGATGCCGAAAAAAGATAAAAAATAAAAGCTTTGGAAACAGCCATTAAGTGGTATTGAAAAAAAAAAAAAAAAAAAAAAAAAGAAAAGAAAAAGAAAAGAAAGAAAGAAATATGAATTTGAAACTGTATCTGGAGTCTTCCATTCCCCTTTAGCAAATAAATTATTCATAAATTTTATTTGCTAAAATATTAGTATGTATTCCCGTGTGTATTCACTCGGGGAAAGACGGCCATATTTTGGTAAAAACGTCGTCTTTTCCCAAATGAAAAGGAATAACTTTTTTCTCCCCAATGATCACTCTATTCTATATATGCTATACTATATCTATGTGTTCTATACGCAAGCGAAGTGTGACTCACTGACCGTCTGTGCAGCCAAGAAAAAGATTTCCTATGTTAATTGCCCACTGGATTTTTTGTAAGAAATTATTAAAAATCGAGGAGATTTATTTCCCGATTTTAATCCTTATATTTGGGTATAGATATGTATTAGTTATCGCGGGTGTTAGATTGAATTATTTTGCTGTCAAATTGACAAAATTTTAATTTTAAATTTTTAAACTCTGTCGCCCTTGGCTTTTTTTATTATTATTATTATTATTTGGCGATCAAAAGCGTAACACGAAAATATACATGCCAGATGTATGCATTGTACGAAATGTAATATGTATTATTCATTGTACGTATGTATGACATGTAATATGTATTGTACGAAATATTGTTTCATATTATTCATTACTCTTTTAATATAAGTTGTTAAAATAACCATGATTTTTGAAAGGAATTAAATATTTTCGCCAGATAATTTGGCGATATTCTTTTTTTTTCGACAAGGATGACAGAAATGAAATCTATTCCGCTGCAAAATATTAGTATCTTACATCAGATATTTTATTTAGACATTTGAAAACAAATTTGACTTCAAACTATGATAGAATATTTATCATTTTCCTTTTAATTTGTATATTATTAGTATATTAAAATTTAAAAGCATGGTATATAAAAAGTTTTTTTTTTTTTTTTTTTTTTTTTAATCTTATAATTATTCTTATCTTAATCCTCAATGTTTCCCATCTTTATTGACTTGAATTTACTATTAAAATTTTAACATACTCAAAAACTTCTCATCACTTCGTTAAAATACACTAAACTTTTCCAAAATCTTTTTGTATTTAAAATGATACATGTATTTACTTTAAAAGTCCAATATTTCATAAGATTTCCAATTTTAAAGTTTTAAAATATTTATCAAATTTACTTATTTTTCTGGTTTAGCCTTATTGTTTTCCCTTTTATAACTACAGCTGTTGCCCTCTTTAAAATATTTAAAATGATGAGGTCATTTAATAGTAAAATTATCCATTATAGCATATATTATATTTCACTCCTCCATAAAAATTGATTTTAAAATCGTCTGTTTCTTTTATACTTTTATTTTAATAGAATTTTAATAGAATTTAATTTATATATTAGTCATTTTAGCAATTTTATCCAAAGTAGCATTAGAAATAATATATATCACTTCTCCATTAAAATTTATAGGACCCTACAATAAAATTAATTTGTGCTTAATATCAACACTACGAAAATTTTTATCAATCGCTTCCAAATTTTGACCTAAGTTTCAAATCTCAACCCTGTGGGTTTTTACATCGGCTACAACGTTTTCGTCTTTGTTCGTAAATAATAATTTAACTGTACTAAATAGTTTACAACCGTATAATTCAACGTATAACTTAGTCACAGCAACGCGTGGCCGGGTCTGCTAGTATATTTAATAAAAATACTCCTGAATTATTAGATATTCAATATTTTTGTATTCTTATTGCAGTTAGCTGTATCTAAAGTAATATGTCAAATTGTGTTAAAAGTAGCTTCCAATTGAATTTAATACACTGTTAATGTTTTAATTAAAAAAGTGATTTTTCTTAATAAATCTTTATACATCCAGAAATATATGTTATAACCTCATAAAAATGTATACAGATAATTAAAGGACGCCTCATAATCAAATTTTAGAGATAGAACACTTTGCAAACATTACTTTTTACAAGTTAATCCCAAACATTGTGATTTTGATTTAATTTTTACTGTCCCCTCTTTTTGTTTTCGGGACAAAACTTTTAGGGAAATATATGAGGTATGACATGTTCGTTACTCTCTTATAGTTTCAAGATAATTTGTTCAGTACATTTCAGATATTTGACAAAAAGTCTAAAAATGAAAGTGTCCTTTCATTTATGGAAATATGATATACTAGCAGACTACGCCCGCTTCGCTGGTCACTATATTTAAATGAATTTTCGAAAGAATTGAATTAATATTTATTTTTTTACACCACATTAAAGACAAAAACTAAAAAAGAAGTAACTAAACTTGCTCCAAACCTCGCTTCCGGTAACCGATATCTACGGCAGCTTTTTTCCCGCCCGCACTGCATCAGGTCCGGGTTTCCTATGCCTGCAGAAAAATCTTTCCCGGGCACTTCAATCTGGATATTTATCGACGACAGGGGGAATCTGGTACTATTTACGAACTACCATTTAAAAGATGACTGTACCTCAGCATCTATTAAATATTTTAGTTTTCAACCATGCATTTTATAGCCCATGCTATTTACACTATATTACGATTTGATTCAGATCAATGTAATGTTATAAAATAAAATAAAATATAATTACAAAAATTATACAGACACGACATTATTTCATTATTTAAAACATGAAAATCTGACATTGACAGATTTTAATTTAGTGCCAGAGGCCTACTGCTAAACTTGTTAATATCGACAAATTCTTCTTTAGTTAATTCGTGACGATCTAAATTCCATGATAAAGTTTTCATTAAATCAAACCAATGTGTTTCAGCTGCAGATACTGTAACAAATAACGTTGGAAGCCCAAACTGTCTTATAGCCGCAAAACAACGTTTTTTCTCTTTTTCCCAATGAGGGGGAGGTGTGCCTTGGGGGGGACTCATGTCAAAGGTGTGCCTTGGAGGGGGACTCATGTCAAAGTTGTACCTTGGGGGGGACTCATGCCAAAGTTGGGCCTTGGGGGACTCATGTCAAAGTTGGGCCTTGGGGGGGACTCATGTCAAAGTTGTACCTTGGGGGGGACTCATGTCAAAGTTGTGCCTTGGGGGGACTTCATTCAATAAATCCCCATTCAATAAACCGACTGAAATAGGCCCTTAGCACTATTAAGAGTGTATTATAAAAATTCGACAACGCTGTACCGACTGAAATAGGGGTACCTTGGGGGGGACTCATGTCAAAGTTGGGCCTTGGGGGGACTTCATTCAATAAATCCCCATTCAATAAACCGACTGAAATAGGCCCTTAGCACTATTAAGCGTGTATTATAAAAATTCAACAACGCTGTACCGACTGAAATAGGGGTACCTTGGTGGGGACTCATGTCAAAGTTGGGCCTTGGATGGACTTCATTCAATAAATCCCCATTCAATAAACCGACTGAAATTGGCCTCTAGCACTAATTAAGAGTGTATTATAAAAATTCGACAACGCTATACCGACTGAAATAGGGGTACCTTGGGGGGGACTCATGTCAAAGTTGGGCCTGGGGGATTCATGTCAAAGTTGGACCTTGGGGGGACTTCATTCAATAAATCTCCATTCAATAAACCGACTGAAATAGGCCTCTAGCACTAATTAAGAGTGACCTATAAAAATTCGACAACTGTACCGACTGAAATAGGCCTCTAGCACTAAAAATAAAAAGTAGATTGAAAAATAAATAAATATATATATAAACAAATAAATTTTAATCAATTTAATCCTTTTTACTATGTATATACTACCATTTTTCCCGATAAATACTGTAAATAAAAAAAATAATAAATAAAAGTTTTTTGTTTTAAAGGAATTAATTAAAAAAGGAAAAATAAGAAGTTGTTCTACTATAAAAAATTAAACATAACTGTTATAAATACGTTTTTAAATTTAAAACGAATTATACTTAATTTTTCCTACTGCATTACGATTTTATTTTCAATAAATATAACAAATTAAAAAAAAAAAAAAAAAATCGCCCTCAAATGAATGCATTAAATAAGTTGCGTAATAGCCGTTGCTAAGATGTGCAGACGATTGAAGCAAAATAATAAATCTATGAAAAATGAAACAAAGAAGCCAATATTTAAAATCGGAAAAACATTAATTTAAAAAATTCAAATTCGAAATTCGAAAAAATATCGATGTTGTGCACACTTGCAGGGTCACAGGTACCTATATGGCAAAATCTAAAAATTTAATCTGTTTAATTTTTTCTACTGTATGTGTATAACTATGTGATTTCAATAAATATAATAAAAAAGATTTTTTCTTCAAATGAATTTAAATAAATAAATAGTTTAATAGCCGTTGCTAAGATACGCAGACTTTTGAAACGAAAGAAATTTCTGAAAAATGAAACATTGAAGCCAATATTTAAAATCGAAAAAACATTAATTTAAAAAATTCAAATTCGAAATTCGAAAAAATCTCGATGAGGTGCACACCTGCAGGGCCCCAGGTACCTATATGCCAAATTTGGAAGCTCTGTGATCAGTAGTGTGAGCGCCAGAGCGCAGATACACACACAGACACACAGACACTTCTCCTTATTTATATAGACTAGTGGTCGCCCAGAGGTCGAAATTCGACCATAATTAATTAAAATTATAAGTTTAAACATTATTAAGGTTCTATTGTCAAAGACTATACTTCTATAATCACAGATTTTGCCAAGGCTACACTGTTAATTTACCTAGTTTTTTCAAAAAATTATATGAAATTTAAATAAAAAAAATCCAAAAAATGATTAAAATAAAGAATGCCTTTTTTTTAATTTTTTTTTATTGAAACAAAAAGACATGCGATTAAAAAAAAAAAAATGCTGTCCATTGAACTTGACATACATATTTCGATAATTTAATTAATGTTACAAAACTTCTCTGTAAACGATGTTTTTTGTAAAAACTCTTTCGTCGTTTGCTAAATGTCCTTGACCATTATATTCGGAAATATAAAATCTCAAACCGTCGAATGATCGAACTCTACTTGCTGCGACACACAATTGCCCATGTGTAAAAACTGGTCGATTCAATAAAATTCCAATTTTTTCGAATGTTTGTCCTTGAGACTTGTTTATTGTCATCGCAAATGCAGGTATTATAGGAAATTGAGTTCTTTGAAGGTTAAATGGTAAAGTAGTTCCGGAGTATGTTAAATTTATACGTGGAATCAAAATTCTCTTACTGCGTGCGGTCCCAGTTAAAACTTCGCAGTCAATTGCATGTCGATGCATAAATTTGATGCGCATTCTTGTTCCATTGACTAATGCTTCCTTTGTATTTAAGTTTCTGATCAGCAAAACGATGCAATTAACTTTCAATACTAACTTATGTGGTGGTAAACCACTAATAGTCAAAGAATTTAAAAACTCTACCGGATAGTTATTGATGGCATTGTCATTATCACAAATTATTTTATCATAGCTATGATATGTTCGCTGTTCACCAGGAATTTGATTAAGTATATCAGTATTAATCAAAGTACAATCATCATTTGTAGGCGCTAAAATAACGGAGTTCAATATATTTTCTGAGAATATGTTTTCGGAAATATTTCCATACACCTCATCAATAATATTATTTTTATCTCCTATTAATTGTTGAGGTATTTCGATAACATTTTCACCAAACTGAGGGAATTGTGGGGCTTCATCATTACCAATTTTTTTCAAGAATTCTACAAATTCTATTTCATTTGGTAAGGCTCTCATATTTCGAGTAAATGTAACTTTATGAAAATAAAGAAATTCATGCCAACTTTTGACACAATTTTCAATTAAAGTTCCACGTGATCCATTTGGGATAACTGGTAAGATTTGCCGAAAATCACCGCACCTAAGTATCGTTTTTCCTCCAAATGGTTTGTGTTTATCATTTTCATCGGATAGATCCCGCAGTAATCTGTCTATGATTTTCAACACTTGCAAAGGGCACATAGAAACTTCATCAATAATTATCAATGATGATGAATTTATGTAACGACCATAGCTACTATTTGCAGTAATATTTGCTACAGAATTTTCTAAAATGGGTATAGGCAATTTAAACACATTGTGTAAAGTCCTACCTCCAAGTAATAAAGTTGAAGCTATGCCACTGAACGCAGTTGCAATACAACGAAGATTAAGCGAATTTAATTTGTGAATAATTGCTGTTTGAGTGAATGTTTTGCCACAACCTGCATGAGCGGTTAAACAAAAAACATTGGATCCAGTATCATGATACAAAATTTCACGAATCACTTGATCAATGAGATTACGCTGTTCAATATTTGCAGCTTCATAATACTCACAAAACAGCATCTCTTGCTCTATTATATCAATAGTATTTGCTTCTTGTATTCTCTGCGAGTATGTGGGAACTGGTAAACCAAGTATCTGACCTGATAAATTATGAACATTCAAAATATCAACAATTTCTAATAGAGCTCTATTAAAAGATGCTTCTTCGTTATAAAGTCTCAGAAAATCTTCACTAAGATATACTTTAAGTTCATTCCATAACGCTGATGCATTGGCTGGCACATTTATTGCACAAATGTAACCAAATAAATTCCGCATTTGTTTTGGTGTATGTAATTCTTTTGCTTCATTTAAACATTCGCGCCATTCATTATCATTTGAAGCAATTCCGCGAGCATGGCACGCTTCAACAAAAGAAGTGTATATAATTCAATTGTATGTTCTAACATCCTCAAATGATTTTGGACCACAAACATGTAATAAAAGCAATCGTAAGTGGAAAAGTTCGATGTCTTTTGGTGACACTACATACATCCGTGTAATAATTTTATCACCTCCACGGCTTCTCTTCTTCCATTTTTTTCGGGAATCTTCCCACACATAATGCAAAGGAATTTCAATACACTTATATTCTCGTGCTGATGGATCTGATCGATTCAATTCAAAAAATGCTAATAATTTTGTGTGTCTTACATTGTCAATTGCTTGACGTTCTTGCCCTTCTCGAAAGTAAACATTCTGTCGTCGCGGTAAATGAATATCAAGTCTGATGATAACATGTGACTGAAAATGCATTGGTAATTCATAGATGCGCCATATAGCTTCAGTTGATCCAACATAACGACCAATTAAAAAATTTTTAACTTCATTAATTTCTATATTTTGACCTTGTTCATTTTCCCCAGAATCTAATTCAACGGATGCACTGTCATAGCCTTTATACACGTATTTATAAATGTATTTGACGCTTTTGACTGTAGTACATACTTCAACATTTATATGGCAATTAAATTTGGCAAGTAAATATGGATTGTATGGTACAACGTACCGATTGTCAAGGCAACTACCACGAACTTCAATTGTATAAATGAGTGCTTCAACTTTACCAAAGATATTTTTTTGTATAAGGCCCTCAATTAATGCTTTCAATTTTGACTTGAATACACGCACAATAATTTCAGGTCTAAAATTAGCAGTTTCACCTACACCAATATTGTTAACTATTTCCGGCCAACTTGGATTGCAAGTCATTGTAATAAATAAAGAAGGTTTTCCAAAATGTTGTACAATTGACATTGCATCTAAATAATTCTGATACATATTTCTTGGAGATCCATTGAACGAAGATGGTAAAATTACTCTACGGCCAATATTACTGGCATTGATGTTCGATTCTAAGTAGTCTGTTAAATTGTTGTAAACTTCAGACCTAAGAATTATTTGATTTTGTCGAATGAAATGTAATCGTGAGCCCTCTATTCTCACATACATATCAACTATCCATTGCAGAAATAGCTTTTGTGAATGGTGTAATATGCTGAAGGCTTCTCTAATTGCAAGTCGATAGGCTGCATACTGAAGCATTGTTAATTTATTTCTGGGCGCTCTTGAATTAGATATAGTTGGTGCATTATGAGTCATATTCATATGCCACCCAGTATCACCATTTGGAAAAAGTAGTGGATACGCTAAAGGATCTAATGATGAATCCAAAACTGAGATATTTTTAATGATAACATTAACTTTTGAAAATGAAATCATATTTCGTTCAAAAGGTGGCTCACCATCAACTGTACTAAATATTACTGCTACATCAGTTTGAACTGCATCATTGAAACGGCGTAGATCTAAATCATGATTTACTTTAATGAGCATACAAATTTCTTTATTTTGATTTTCAACTCTTTGACAATGATGTTTCATTGCAATGAATGACCGAACAAAAGGATTACTGCGTTCCAATTCGAGAGAAATTTCGCGCATTATGTTGTTGTTACATGTTTGATTAAAACGTTCTTGTAATCTATAATTGATAGCAGTGTCAACATCATAAAAATATAATTGCGCATAACATGGTGAACGACCATGTGCAGCAGTCATTGGACCCGATCTGTGATAAAAAACATCATGTATTTTGAAATGATACACTCCACTTGTAACTGCCTCGGATACTTGAGCTTCTGAGCTAACCATAGCAAATGATGAATTGTATTTGCGAATATTTTCAAAATAATTTTTTGACTTACTTTTTATTGAAGGTCCATTTGAAATAAGTCCATCATACAATGATTTAAAATATTCATTTTGACTTAAGGGCGGTAATATTGCTTTACCCTTATGACAACATGAAGTGAATGTAGTTCTGTCACCTAAAGTGACTTCAGATTCAAAATGTTTCGCATTGCAAAACCTGCATTCCAAATCCATTAATCCACAATCATAACTATAAAAAACTTTTGGAATGACATTTCGTGCACATTTAAATTTATCTGTCAAATTCACTTCTTCATTCTGTATAATATTAACACTATTTGTATTTTCATTACTATTATTATTATGTGTCCGCAAATATAGATTCATTCTTCTTTGTCTCTCACTCCGACCCGTTAATGTTCTATGTCGAGGCATAATAAAAGTAGAAAAAAACTTTCATCGTCAGTAGAAAAAATCGTTATTTTTTTTTTATTTTAGGTTGATTTCTTTAGAAACTGATCTATACAAATTGAATGAGTTGAGTTGAGTTGAGTTGATTAATTAGTATATATATAATGCAAAACTTGTGTGTTTTTAAAAAATATTAGCATTCTGCGATAACTCTTTCAGATGAAACTGGCTATTTAAAAAAGTAACTCATTGTTATTAACTTTTATTATTGTTATTAACATATTAACTTTTTATTATTAATTGAAATTCAAAATTTTGGCAACAGTATAAAAAAATGAAAATGCTAATTTTAATCTGGAAATAAAACCCGATAATATAGGCTTTGAATTGCACCTTTGTCGTTTCACAAATGTTCCAATTTCTCGTCTTTGTCGTTGTATTTTTAAAAAATATTATAATTCTGCACTTCTTCTCTATATAAACTGTAAGTGTGCGAAATTTCATAATCCTCCGTCCGCGCAATTTTCGTAAAAAGGGGTACAAAGTTTTTGCTTCACGTATTAATATATAGATTATCAATTGGCTGTATCCAGCATGCAAAAAAGCCTGAATTATCAAACTTTCTTTAGCGCTTCGAAAAAAATTAGGCATCTCATCAAAAATGAATAATTAACTTTTGCACTACTGTCAAGACCAACGAGATATATAAATTAGAGTGCTGATTCAATGGATGAAGGATTAGCTTTCCGTGGTTCAAGATGAATCACGTGACATGATTGAATAGGTTGCTGTGTTTGGCCCTTTATCGCTATTTTGGCATTTAAAATATCAGTTCAACAAATTATCATTATTATTAGGTAACATGACAGTCCTATGACCGAAATAAATTGGCTTTAAAATAATTTTACACATATTTCACATTTTAATACATAATAAAATACCTTTCTTTTCGTCGTTTCTCAACAAAGTTTAAAAGTGTTTGTAAAAGAAAATTTAAACTTTTAAAGAGCTCAATTTAACAAGAAATAATAATTTTTCAACTATTTTTAAGCATTTTGTCGGTTAAAGTTCAACTACACGAAATAAAAAAGAAGTAAAATCAAAATCAAGATGGTTTAGAACAAAAGAATATTAAACTACGTAAAGTAAACAAAAACATTGAAACCGTTGCCATAGAAATGTACTGAAAATGAGCTGTTACCAAGGAAACCACCGAATACGCATGTGCAAGGAAAGCATGTCACATGACTCATCTTGGACCTTCTCAAGGGTTACCATTTATCACTCTACTTTATATATCTCGTTGGTCAAGACACAAAAAAAAAAGTTGCACATTGGCAAAATATTTCATAGATTTGCACTATACCGAGATTTATATTAATAACTAGATAACTACCACTGCTATGTATATGACTATCTCTACTATGTATCTAACTAAGCAACATGAATTTTTGCTCTCCTAAATGTACCACTTTATTTTCCTCCCACGAATTTTCTTAAACCCTTTCAAAATTAACCGTCAAGCTTGAACGAAATTGAAATTGTGATCATCAGGACAAAACTGTTTTGTTTGTTAAGACACCAAGCTAATCACTGTAATAACTGCTTTTCGATTTATAAATTAAACTTTTTTTTTTTCTAATGAAAATTTAGTAATTAATTGGTCACTGGAAGAACTATATATACTAGTATCGCCCAGTGGTCGAAACTCGACCATTTTTTTTGCAAAGCGAGGCAAAGCAAAGTTATTGCTTTGTCCTAAACGGAATGCAATTGCAACACAGCTGCGGCAATTGTTTGCCAATATTCACTCTAACTGAATCAGCAGAGTTTTACTTAATATAACTATTTCTCTCTGTAGATGTTAGCCTTTCCTGAAATGAGAGAAAATCGCAACGTGAAAACGCCCCTTGTGTGATACAGCCCAGAAGCTAATAGGTACCATGTCAGACCAAGGTCCAACCAAGTATCAAATTCTGTTAAATTAATTCGATTGGTTCATAAAGTACAGTGTTTGAACAAAAAAAGAAAAAAAAAAGATATTTTTCAAAAATGGTCGAATTGAGTTCGGGAAATTTCAAAACGTGTAACTTTATCGAAAACCGAAAATCTAAAACATTTCTGAATCTTATATTTTCTACTTATATATGCAGAGAAAATAATAATAAATCCACTTTTTAAAAAATAAAAATAAGTAGTCAATTTCACTTAATTAAAATGCAAGGAAAACTCAAAACGTGTAAATTCATCCAAAACCAGAAATCAAAAGTTTTTAGTTAACTTCTACTTGCTTCTTCTACCCACAAAAGCTAGCAATAAAGACACTTTTTTAAAAAATAAGTAGCCAATTTCAGTTAATTGAAAAGTAAAGAAAGCTCAAAACATGTAAATTTAGCAGAAAACGGAAATCGGAATTTTTTCCGTATCGTCTACTTATACATGCAGCAGTTAGTAACAAATCCATTTTCCTTTTATTTAGTATATTAGTTGAATATTTATTGTTTAAATATCACCCTTTGAAATGAAATGTTTATGTTTACATTCGAAACTGGAAGTTTGCCATTTTTTTTTCTGGAGTTTTGTGATTTTAAATTAAAATTTTATCAATTATACAGAAAAAATAACTCAATCAAACACATGTAGACAGTAACTTATATATAACTATACCCAAATATTGGAATTAAGATCGGCAGATAATTTCCGTTATTTTTTAATAATTTTTTACAAAAAATTCAATGGGCAATTAACATAGAAAATCTTTTACATGGCTCCATGGACAGACAGTGACGTCATCACTTCGCTTGCGTATAGTGATGCTACATTATACAAATTACTGTGTCTATGGTTTTATTTGAGCTTTATGAAATTGCCAGATTTAACAACTTTCTACTTTTAGGTATTTTTTAATGTGAAGGAATACGTTTATAAAAGGGAAAAATGGGGGAAAATGCTTAAAAAATAAATGTATTTTTAAATACCTTCTTGACATCGTAAGAAAATAATATTTGTATTCGCACCTTCCGGCTAACCATACCTTTCGAATGATACCATTTTCAACCCTCTACTCCCATAATTAATATCTTAAAAAGGGACAACAAATTTTATGCTTGCCTATTAATATATAGATGGATTTACTTTCTGATAATTACACCAAAATTGTTCAACTTTTTTTTTTTTTTTTGTATAAATGTATGTTGTTATTATTATTATTATTATTATTATTTTATGCGTTTAATTCTTAAGTTTTTCTTCTTTTTTATCAAAAGTTAAAATACGCATTTCCTTCATTGATCTCTTTTGTTATTTACGCACTTTTAATAAAAAATTGCTTTTTTTTTTCATTTAATAGTATACGTTTCAGCTTATTTTTAGAAACACTATTTAAGGAAAAAAACTCTTGAACTACGTTATTCTAGAGCCTCTTATTTTGAAGTGAAAACAACTTCTTTTTCAGAAAATGGTCATAGTAAAATAGTCGAAAACTTATAAAATAGAAGTGAAGAGTAAAAAAAAAGAGAAGCAAAATGTGATTCTAAGAGGGAAATATACAATTCTTTAGTTAAAAGAAGAAAAAAAAAAAATTCGCAGTTTTGCTTTCCCATCTGGTACATAAAAATAGTAAAGCAGCATGTAAGTAGAAACAATACAATTACTTTAAGTACGTCGTGTTTTATTCGTGACTGTGTTTTACATTTAAAAAGGCAATCGCTTAATAATTGGGTCTAATTCAGCATATGATTTATAAAATTTACCGAGAAAATATCATAATCATTAAATGAATATAATTTAAATTATTACTATTTAATCTATGCTAACAAAGTGATTATTTAATTTATTGATAAATTTGAAGAATATTATCTGAGTTAAATTTTAAAGAATGAAATATGATAAGAAAAACAAGCTACGCTGGCAATTCCAAAAAATAAGATTTCTACAAAAAATTATTTTTTTTTTCTTAGTCGTAAATATTTCAATAAACTCTTGAATAAAATTACAATTTATAATTATTATTATTATTATTACTAAAAAAACACTTTCCCGTTTATTTTCAGAATTTCTTGTTTAAAATTCATTATTTACAAGTAATTAAAAGTTTTCCTTTATTATTATCATTATTATTGTTATTTTCTTCTGATTAAAAGGAAATAAATAAATAATTTTTGTTCAACTTTACTATTTGCACTCAATTGCTTTTTTTTTTTTTTTTTTTTTTTTTTTTTTTACGGAAAAATGTAGGTCAGAAAGATAAGTTAATCTCTATAATGAAAAGGGATATCATATTAGAAGAAAATATACTTTGCTATTTAAAAAGGGCTTCTGTATTTTAAAGGATTATAAAGATATATCCTGTTAGTTGAGAAGTAGCGCAATCCAAAATTATCATCTAAAACCCATCAATAAAGATCCGGATTTCATAATAATAATGCGGAACTGCGAGAATTCACTTCTTTTATTCTTTAATTCAGGGAGTGTGTCTTTAAGACCCAACCTAACTTCCTATCCATCATAAGAAGAACAATGGTTTTCACTGGACAGCAATTATAAATCAAAAAGAAGTGTAGCACCTGTCAGTCAAACACATTCGATGACAGAACGTTTAAAAAGAAATCTCAATATAGAAAAGTGAATGATTTTTTTTTTTTTTTTTTTTTTTTCTGTATTTAAGTCTCTTTTGTTTCTGAAAAATATTCTGTCACTATTTCTTTTCCTCCCTCAAAATATTATACTGTGTTACATTTTATAAATAGTAAGGGAGATACCTGATGTTTCATATAATGTATATCCGTACTCCTTGTATATTTGTTTTTCATTTTTAACAGCTTTCATTTACAATTACATTAAGAAATAATATATCTCTCAATTTCTTAATAATGTATTCATAAATTTTATCAATAAGTTTAATATTATAAAATATTAATCTCTCTCTCTCTCTCTCTCTCTTTTTTTTTTTTTTTTTTTTTTTTTTTTTCGAAAATAAACATATTATTTTAAAGTTGTTGTTATTTAAAGTGGAAATTATTATTATTGTTATTGTTGTCGTAAGAGAATGTTTTGTCTCAAATTAAATATTGTTAATAATAAAGTTTCACGAATCTTTTTTTTTTCCTTCTGCCATAAACAAGCAAATAAATAAAAAGAGAGAGAAGAAGAAGAAAATAAAATGAAATATATTAAAGCAAAAAACATGAACTTTCCATGACAGAACATGAAATTTTTCTTATATTTGCCCCAGAAATTCACTAAAATCCATAAATATATTTATATTTTAAACGTACTATAAATGTAAAATGCAATTTCTTTAAACTGTTTAAATAAATAAATAAATATATTGTCACATATTAAATTGGCAAATATATGCCACTGTTGGGACAGCACAGAATGAATTGAAGCTCTTTTCATATACGTGTCAATATTTTGTTTCAAACAAATTGATTCTCCTATATTTTTAAAGAAGAAGTGAATAATCAAAAATAATCACAATTTTGTATGTTATAGGTCTCATTTGGAATCAGTGGTCTTGTAGACTAGACATACACAACAAAGACCTGCACTAAGAAATCTTCCTTAGCCATGCACGTACAGTGCGTTAAGAAATTATAAGACCACAATTGTGCATTTCTGAAGAAGAGAGCATAATATGCAAATTTTTAGTTGCGTATTTAAAATTGATAAGAAAACGCATCCTATACTAATTAGAACTTTTAAAATTAAATTAAATTTCATTAAAACTTATTCATTTTTCTAAAATTTAAAGACAGTGACTGTTAAGAAATTATAAGACCACCTGAGAAAATTAGCATATTATACATGACGTCAAAGTCAATATGAAGCGCATGCGTCAGTATTTCGTAAAAGCATTTCCTAATAAGCAAAGGCTTAGGTTTTGAATGTGTTATAGACGATTAATTTGACGATGCCTCGAGGTAAAGAATTATCGGAGTGCGAAGTGAGAAAAAATTTATTTTATAAAGGTTCTGGTAAATCTGAAAGAGATATTGCGAGGATAATGAACCGTTCTAAAACTGCCATTCATAATGTCATAATTAGAAAAGATTATTCAAACAAAATAAAATGATCTGGTAGAAAAAATATTTTAACAGCACGTGGTAATAGACAAATTTTTCGACTGTCAACTAAAAAAGGTCTTTCAACTCGTGAAATTTCGAGACATTTCAGCAAGAAAACTTCACATGTAACAGTTTGGAAGAGTCTTAAATTAAATATTAATACGAAATTTATGAAATTTATGAAATTGAAGAAAAAACCAAAGTTTTTGAAATGCCATCGAGAAGAAAAATTAAAATGGGCAAAAAATATCATGTCATGGAATGATGAGTGGAAACAAATTATATTTTCTGATGTAAAGAAATTTAACCTTGATGGTCCCGATGGTTGCAAACACTATTGGCACGACTTGAGGAAGGAACCAAAAGAATGCGTCAGTCGACAAATGGGTGGAGGATCAGTAATGATTTGGGGAGCTCTCAGTTATGAGGGGTTGTGTGATTTACAGCGGATTTCGAGTCATATGAACTCAACACAATATCAGTCTATGCTATATGATCATATAATACCGTTTGGACCTTTATTAGGTGGTGCTAACTGGATGTTTCACCTGTACAGTGCTGCTTGTCATACATCTAAATCCACACAGGGGTGGTTTAAAAAAGAAAAAAATTAATGTTTTGCCATGGCCAAGTCGAAGTCCAGACTTGAACCCCATGGAAAACCTATGGGGTATATTATCTCGCAAAGTTTATGCTAATAATAAACAATTTTCATCTGCCGATGAACTGGAAGTAGCCATTGTAAAAGAATGGTACATTATTTCTATAACTGAACTTAATCACCTGGTTATTTCAATGAAAAACAGAGTGTTTGAAGTCATCGGGAAAAATGGAGGACCAATATCATATTAATTTTTTATACAATTTTGTTTTTTGACAAGTGGTCTTATATTTTCTTAACAGGTTATTTTTCACTTATTTCTAATAAATATTTTAATTAAACATGTATTGCATTATACCAAGTTATTGCAAACTAATTATAAAAAGTATAGAGCAATATGTTATTTTATGTATTTAAATTATGATTAGAATCTTTATTTTTCTTATATTTTATAAACTTAAAGTGGTCTTATAATTTCTTAACGGACTGTAATACAGGCTGATTATAATTAAAGTTGCGATTTCAAAACAATCTAACTTTAAAACTACCGCTCAGAAGTACTTTGTATCTAACCAGAATAATCTTCAGGCAATGAAATTTTGTTCGCTGTAAACACGTATTCTTGCCTTTTTTCAAATAAATTTCTCATAAATCCATGGAGTCTATTGTTTCCTTTAGGTTAACGACATTTCTGTGTTTTATGAATACATTTAGGCCTTTTCCCTAAATTACCCTGACAATGCCATCTACAGGACGAACGCCATCAACCTATTTTGGAAATTTTTTGCCTTTATCTAACAAAATTCCTTTGCCTCACAATTGTTCTGGTAAAAATGCCAAGCCATTCTGGCCGACAGTATTAATGGTAGAGCGATTTCAAATTTCAACTTTAATTATAATCTAACTGTATATTTCTTGAACTGCAAGAAGATATCGGGAAAAATATTTACCATCGATAATTTCAGTTAAGTGAACTATAATGTATACTAGGTATGTATAGCTGTGTGAAGATAGCTATATACTATGTAAACAGCGTTTTGTGAAAATTGATTTCCCTATATAAAAGAACAGAGATTAAGGAACAAAACATGTTTATTTCATATATATTTAGTATAACAACTTCTTGTAAACTGTGTACTCCTTCGCTGACATTATTCTATGATGTCTTTCTGACACATCAAGAATTATATATTGTTTGTATTGAGGCGCAAAAAATAATTTCTTAAAAATTTTCAGGACACTTCTGATTTTTATACCAAACAGATTTTGAGCATTTTCTCAGTTTAATGTGAATACAAGTTCTATGTATTTACTATGAAAATCAGTTACTTAAAACTTTAATTTACTCATCTGACACTTTATATAATGCTTTATACAGGTTTTACACATACTAAGTACTATATATATATATATATATATATAATTTTCTTGTGTCATATTTTTGTAAGGTTCCAACATCATATCATTCATATTTTTTTTTTTCCAAAATATGCACACACACATATATGTTTATGCGTATGCCTCAAACACTTTTTCTCAAACGTAATAAGTAATTTTTCAAAAAATTTTATTACTTTAAAATACTTTTAATACGTTATTTTTTCAGGAAAGACATAAAATAATAATAATAATAATAAATAAGTAACACTTTCCATTTAAACACAGTTTAAAGCTATAGTGACATAAATAGTGCCAATGGGTATTTAAAAGTGCATTGTTCAAAATATTAGAATAATTCAAACTTTTAATTAATATACTTTTATTTATTTATTTTTTTTTTTTTTTATTCTGTAATTAGAAAAGACACTTCTTCCAATTTTTGTTATTTGCAATCAAACAGTTTTGTTAATGTATAATATATTTCAAACATTTTTCTTTGAATCATATTTTAAGAGACTTAAAATTATTCAAGACAATATGTTAAAATTTACTTTTAAAAATGAATGATAATTCATTAGAACTAAAATACACTTTGTTATCATTATTTGTAAAAATATAATAAAGCTAAATGAAAGTTACCTTAAATGAGAACATATTCACCTAAAAAGTGTTTAAATATAAGTCTTATTTACAAAATGGATATTCTCTGTCAGAAAAAGTTTTATTATTAACTTCCCTTTACAATGGCACGAAAGTTTCAAAAATCGAAATTAATTACTTTACTTTTTTTTTTTTTAAATTAAATATCAGAGAGCGGAAATGAATGTTACTAAATAACTTATTTACATTTTACCTTCCTAGAATCTTTTTTTTTCTCCACGTAAAATGATTTAGTGAACATTTTTAAAAGGCTTAAATAAAACAGCTACAAAACAAAAATTTAAAGAACTGTTGTTTGGATTGATAATTAATTGCGAGTCTGAGATGAAAATTTTAAACGTTTATGCCGAGTTCAGCGAATTGTTTAAACAACGACTGATTTTTCTGATTAGAATGTTAACATAAAGATTTAAAAATGCTAATTTAACGGGGAAAAAATTACATTCTGTTACACACTTTACTTGATGGTTGGTTAATTAACAACTAAATTTATCATTTATCTTCTTTCTCTTTCCGAATATTTTTTTTCTTCTTATGAATCAGTTATTTAGATGCAAGAGAGGAAATTTTGTATGGATATGTTGCATTGCGAATGCAAGAGAAAATTCTAACATTTATATTTAACTAATGGACGTTTTCAAATATATTTAAAATTTTAATGTAATTACAAACCATGCTTAATGTAATCTTTACAACTCTCTAGGAATATCTTTTAAAGATGAAGCATGCATACATATAAACATGCACACACACACATATAGCGATCTATCTATCTATCTATCTATCTATCTATATATATATATATATATGGAGAAAGAGAGAGAGGGAGAATATTTTGTAATTATTGAATAAATTTATTTACTGAAAATGGGGAATATTTTTGTAATAATTTACTACAGTGCGCATAATTTCAAATAATATTCCTCTTGATTACCTGGAAGCAGACTAGAATGAGGGACACCCTTTAGGAACTACCGTAATATCTTTCCTGAAAATGTTGGCTTTTTTTTATTTGATATTAATATTACTATTAATTTGCTTTAAAATTATCTTTAAGCGTCTTTAGAAACTATTTAATTCACTGTCACCTTCGATATGCTCTCGGAGCTCACAATCTTAGCATAAAAATGCAAGCTCTATTTATAGTAAAATGTAAAAAAAAAAAAAAAAAAATTAAAAAAAAAAAAAAAATAAATAAAAAAAATAAAGCCATTCTGGTTCATTTGGAAGGGTAGGTTTGATTTCCTTTTACTTATCAAGTAACCGCTATTTTGAAACAAAATGGCTGCTACAAATTATTAATGCACTTGGCAGAAATACTGATGTGGGCTATGTACATATAAAGTTTTAAGCAAATCGGTTCATAAATACCTTTCTATGTGAATTTGAAATTTTCTAGTGACCAGCACTTGGAAACAAGGTGGCGGACCAAGTTAGCAAACAAACATATCAAATGAATTTGTAAGATAAGTCTACAGTACAAATTTAGTTCGAATAAATTCAGAATATTAAAAGCTATCGTACGGAGAATCTAAGTGGCCTCCACTTGGATCAAAATGGCCTAGGAAGTTGCTCAGTGAACTGATACAAAATAATTGTAAAATAAATCCACGGTGAAACTTTGATTAAATAAATACAGTATAAATACAGTTAATAAATTCAGTATTCCAAAAATTATCGTGATAACAAATATTTAAGTGTCAGCGTTAGCGTTCAAGTGGCCGTAAATTGGAAACAAAATTGCGAAGAAACTTCCGAACCAAAACCATAGGTATTTGAATGATAAACCTATTTTTTCATTCTGGTTCGAATTAATTATTTCAAAAGTTATCGTGATAACGAATTTTCAAGTGGACACATCTTGGGAACAATATGACGGAGCAGGTTACCCAAAAAACTCATCCGAAACATTTGAAGCATGTGCTCACTGTACAACTTTAGTTCCGATGAGTGCAGCATATTAAAAGTTTTTGTTATGATAAATTTTCAAGAGGCAGTCTATGTGGCTGTAACTTTGAAACAAAATGGCGGAGGAACTTGCACAACAAAATCATCAAAGATTTTCATATGATAAGTTCAGTGCACAACTTTGGTTCAAACAAATTTGGTCTTACACAAATTATGTCATAAGAAATTTTCAAGTTGCACCGTGATTTCAAGTGGCCACCACTTGGAAACAGAATAGCGGAATGAGATGTCTAGCGAATTTTTCTGCGATATTTTAATGATAAATCCACTACCCAAATTTGATACTAATTGATTCAGTATTACGAAAGTTATCATGATGAGAAATTTTCAAGTGGTTGCAACTTAGAAATAAAATTGCGATGCAAGCTACCATGCGACCTTATCCAAGTTATTTCAACCATAAGTTCACTATCCAACCATGGTTTGAATCAGTTTAGTATTTTAAAATTTATCGTGATGGCACATCTCTAAATGACACCCTGATTTCAAGTGGCCGCAACTTGGAAACAAAATGTCGAAACAAATTGCCCAGCGAACTCGTCCAAGATATATATATGATACATATAAATATCTTGGTCCAACTTTGGTTGGACTCCTTGGTCTAACTTGTCACTGTTCAACTTCGGTTCAAATTGAATTAGAATTTAAAATGTTATCATGATTATAAATTTTCAAGTGGTAGCCTAATTTCGAGTTGTCCCGCTTTGTTTATAACATCCGTAATTTTTAAATAATGACGAATAAATTTCATTAATAGACTTGGTTGAGACCCTTATATGGTATGGTCTATGAATACATTAAAATCGAAGTAAATTTGGCCTTTCATATACGCTTTCATAAAGTGAATTCGAAAATTTGAACAGACCTCCAATTGAAAAAAAAAAGGCAGAGCAACTTCGCTAATAAAGTCATTTAAGGTATTTATAACATAAATTCGCTGTTAAAATTTGGTTCGATTTCGAGTATTATATCGTAAGTTATCGTGATGTTAAATTTTCAAGTGGCTCAGATTAGTTTAAGACGCTTAGTTCTGCCCCGAAGTTAAAAATGGAGAATAATGTAATAAGAATTATTAATAAACTTAGTTTTGAAACATTTATATGGTCTATGTATACATCAAAATTTAAACAAATTCGATATACGCTTTTTTATAAAGTGAATTAGAAATTTTCAAGTGGTCTCCACTTGAAAACAAAATGGCGGAGCGACTTGATTAACAAACTCATTCAAGATATTTATAAGATTCGTTCATTGTCCAAATTTGGCTCGATTTGGAGTATTATTTCGGAAGTTCTCGTGATGTAAAATTTTCAAGTGACAACCTGATTTTAAGTGGCCCGCTTAGTTTAAGATATCCGCCATTTTTTATAAAATGGCGGAAAATGTTCATTAATAAACTTGGTTTGGACTCATGCGATTTATATTTACCTCAAAATTCAAGCAAATCCGGCGTTGAATATGCTTTTTACAAATTGGCTTTGGAATTTTCAAGTGTCCGCTTCTTGAAAACACGAAGGTGGAGCAACTTGGTTAACGAAATCATTCAAGATATTTGCTGTCCATATTTATTACGATTTGGAGTATTATTTCGGGAATTATCGTGATGACAAAATTTTCATTATATATATATATAGATATAGATAGATAGATTGATAGATAGATAGATAGTTAAACGAAGTGATTGCAATAGGTCCATTTCTGAATAAATCAACCTAATATGGCCCACAAAAATTAATTTTAATCATAATAAAATAAAGAGACTGTAAAACATCTCTCCTTGAACTGACATCGATAAAATTAAAACATAAAGCAGAAACACTCTTTCTTTTATCCCATTCATGGTCACACCATGATATGCTTTTAATCATTGCAAGTGGTCATTTGCTAACAATGTTAAAAATCAAGCAGTAACACTGTAAAACTGATTTTCCCCTGTGTTGCTACATTGTAGCAATGAATAAACCATTTAGAAGTTTAAAAAATTTGACTTCATACAGGAGAATGACATTTAATTGCCTGAGTAAATTCTGCAGTTAATTATTTATATTTAGACATTTAACAAGGATATGTGCAAATTAAAAAAATAGTGAATGGGAATTATTATTAACAAAAATTGTTCTTTCTTAAATAGTTATGTGTTTTTCAGTATATTTTTATACATTGCCTGAGATCACTGAAATTATTAGTAAAATCTAATTATCAAATATCTGCACCGGAATTAACAAAAAATCTTTAGTGAAGAAATCATAAAAATTTTCTCTTGTATAATGAGACGTATAATAATCCAAAATTATGGCAATTTCAATATTGTAGTGCAAAAGGTTTCTAGAGGCTGTGACTAACTGAAAAAAAAAAAAAAAAAAAGATTGATTAGACTACTGAACACAAGCAATAGATTGTGTAGTCACATGAGTCTAGATTTAACCTTCTAATTTAAATTTATAAAATAATTCTTGCATCAGGATTAGAAGATAAAAACATGAAGTATAAAGCCGTTGTGTAAGTACCAAAAAATGCAGAATGGGTGTGAATGGATATTGAAATATATGTAGAAAATATGATTATTTGGATTTTCTTTTGCTATTAATTTGGCTCAGTAATAAAATCCTTTAAATATATGAACTTATTCAGCGACTCTTATACTCTCACCTTCCAATGGATTACATATTTCGTAACGACAATGATATTTTTAAAGACGAAAATGACTGAATATATTGATTTTTTATGGGGTAGATTTAGTTCAAAGAACATAAGTAATTTTACTTGTGCAATATTCTGGCCTTAGTTCCATTAAAAATATTTGCGATACACTAAATGATAATATTATTCTTTCATAAGTAAAAAAAAAAACAGAAAAATATAAAGAAAAGAAAAGAAAGAAAAGTGTTTGTCCAAATATGTCTTTATATATTGTATATTAGACAGAATTAATGAGAGGATAAAGGGATTTGAATCATTCCAAAAGTTATCCAAAAAAAAATAAATAAATAAATAAATAAACATTATTTTGTGAATTTATGTTTATAGACCAGTCATTGCACTTAATGATTATTTTAAAATGCAATTCAATTATTATTTATAATTGTAATATTTTAGTATTAAAATTACATCAATCAACTATTTTTTTTTCCTCCTAGAAACACCAGAAGCACCTATGATAGTAATAGGAGTCGCTGGTTCACCTGTAAATCTTCCTTGTAATATAACCCCTCCTGGTGAAGAGGATGCAGAAGATGCAATAGCTCTAGTTTTATGGTATAAAGACGAATCAACCACGCCAATTTATAGTTTAGATGCCAGGCAAGGCAGCTTAGACCAAGCCAGACATGCAGCCAAAGACAGCCTCAACGCACGAGCTCATCTGAGTATAGCAGAGAGACCTGCTTATTTAAAGTTGGACCCTGTTATGCTGGAAGATGAAGGCGAATATAAATGTAGAGCTGATTTTAAAAAAGCTAGAACGCGGTATATGTCAGTCTATCTCAAAGTTGTGGGCAAGTAAAAACTATTTAAATCCATTAAATTAACCGTAAATGTATGATTTCTATTTAAATAAAATAAAATTGCTTTAAGAGAAGATTGTTATAAAGGGAAAAAAATTCGAGCGAGTTATTTTTTGTATAATATGTGATTTTTTTCTTATATTGCATATTTGCTACAATACGTAAAAAAATACAATTCTCATAATGTTCTAAATGTTTAAAAACTTTTTTTTTTTTTTTTTTAAACTCTCCTATTTATTTAGCTATAATTTAGATATTTACTTATTTTATAAATTCTACCTTAATTAAAATTTCGCAACTTATGTGGCAACTTCGTTTATAACAATTTTCGCGAGGATTTTATTTTTTTATTAAAGCGTAAAAATACGATTTATTTTGTGCATTTTCCCTCTTCCTTAGCATTCCAAATTTCCCAGTGATCTGCTGCATCTTGTATCTAATTCATCAATGGTATCACAGTTTTTGATATTTCATTGCTGTGCCTTTGCCTATTTAGACTTTTATCTTTATTTATTTATTTATTTATTTTTATTTACTTTTTTATTTATTTATTTATTTATTTTTCAATACATCTTTACCCTATCAGTTCAAGTGTTTTTGCATATGCTTCAACTTTGAGACCTTCTTTTATAAGCACTTGTATATGATACAGAAATTGATTTTTTTACATTAATCTAATGATAATGCTTTTAGATTTTAATGTGATTTTGTGCTGTCTCAAATATTTGTCCACTACTTCCATGTGTTTATTATAAATTTTGGAATCTTCTGGATAGTCAAATTAGTTATGATTTTATATAAATCATTGAAAACATTGTACTACTTTTTTCTGACAATTTGGATGTGTATGTTATCAGAAAGATTTCGGAGTTATTATCATTTCATATTGCATGCAATGTATAAATTTTTTACAAATGTTATAAATTCGTCATCTGCACCACATAGAACATTATTAATTACTTTGTAGAAAGTTACCTGTTAGGCTTTCTGTTGTGTGTCGTAGTAGTGAAAATATACCATGATTGTTCCAGAACACAGTTAATATAACTGATGTGTAATAATTGTCAAAGTACAACTTGTGAATCATGTGTATTCCTATGCCCATTATAAGTCTAAGAGCAAAATTTAACTTTACATCAAAGTCTGATTCTGTTGGAAAATGGGATTCAAGTCTGCTGACCACTATCGATTTCAAAACAATGTGCAAATTCTAATGCGGAACAGAGGGCAAAGAGTGTGTTAAGCCATTTATGTTTATCATATACATTGTTGAAAATAATGCTTAATCTTATTTGAACACATTTGTTCATTAAGAAATGAAATATCACAATAATACAATATCTATGTGATTTTGCGCCTCTGTAACTCAAATAAAACTACTTTCACAACTAAATTAGCGAAAAAATAAGTCGCAATTTTCATAAAAATGCATATAAGTGCTTACTTTCACTATGTAGTTTTTCTTTCTTTCTTTCTCTTTCTCTTTTTCTTTTCTTTCCTCTTTCCTCTTTTCTCTCTTTTTCTTTTTTTTTTTTTTTTTTTTTTTTCAAATTCAATTTCAATAGAGGATAAAATTATGCAAAAAGCAGAAAATAAACATAGATTACTTAATGAAAATTACCCTAGATGTTAATCAGAATATAAATATCTTACATATTGCTTATGTGCTACACGTTTCAGTTAAGGATAAATTCCATTACTAATATTACTATTACTAATTTAATAAAAATTTATTTTAAAACTTTCAGAAAATTGGGAACGTATTATATTTACTATTGTCTTAAGAAAAGAATCCAGTTAATGGTTAAAAAGGTTAACCATTTTCAGAATTTCTCAATTGAGGCAATAAAATTAGTTCTGATAGTTAAGAACATGCATATATTTTTATAAAATGTACATATAATATTATAATATGTATAAATTTTATGCATTATAAACTTTTATTTTTAACGATTTTGATTTTCTAGGTATTTATAAAGTTCAGTTTAACTTCATTATTATGCTTGAAATTATTATATTTATTACAAATTTAAATAAAAATAAATTCCATTAATTTGTTCTTTCAAAATAGACTTATGTAATTTTAACCTTTAAAAATTGTTAATAAAAATAAAAATTTTTAAATATTGTGTTTTAATATTGATGTTTACCATAATGAAGCTACAAAAGCATGCAAAATTTTTCACTTTAATATTCAATAGATTTCTTTTAATTTGTAGATATCGTAGATTAAAAATATTTCTGATATAATTTAAACACAAATTTTATGTTTAGTTTTGTACGATAGCAAAAAAATTCATTTCCGTGTTTGGATATACGCTATAATCGTTTTATAAATTAATTCACAAAGGAATTATTCCTAATTTTATTTTTCTTTGCACTTTAGTTGCACCAGGAAAACCTGTAATAACCGATCAAAGCAAAGAAGTACTACAAAGCCTTATAGGACCATACAATGAAGGGGAGCCTTTAGTACTTGTGTGTGAAGTTGTTGGAGGTAAGAAACAACAATTATTTTTATTAATTTTAAAATCATTTCTTTTGTTTTCAAGCTTTTTAATATTGGATAATTCATAACTGTAAATCCATTTATAGATGTTTTTCCAAATATCTAAAAATGTTTTTTAGGAATTATCATGAAATTTTGGTAGTGTAAAGAGTAATTTATACCATACCTCGTATATTTCAAGAAAAGTTGTGTCCTGGAGAGGAAAGGGAATCAGTAAAGAATTGAACTAAATTTGAAATGTTTTGTATCACCCTGGAAAAAGTAATGCTTTACGTGCATTTTGGCTGTAGCATGTGATTATGAGGATTTTTCTCATTATCTATATAAATATTTAAGAGGATACCGCATTACTCATTTAAATATAACTTTAAAAAAAATCATTTTTAAATTATAACACGTAAGGTTTTAGACACAGGGCAAAGTTATTTCCAGGAAATTTCACATAATATGTTAGACAGAGCATACTGCAATCAGAATACAAACATGTTAAATATATTGTGAAATATGAACACTTTTACTAAATAAATTTTAACTACGCATGCACAAGCTTTAAAAAAAATCATTTGCATAATTTAATAGCCAAAAGTATTGAGCAACTTACACTCATGCCCATAAAGTAAGGATAATACTAGCTGCAGCAAATAACGGTTCAGAAGCAAAACAAACATGACTTATTCATCAAGCTCATTTATTAAACAAAAGATCAAGAACAAAAAAAATGGTTTATGTTGGATCTATTCTTAAAATGAACGATTTCTGCTATATGGAGCAATTATTATAACATTTCAGTTGCGGCACTGAGCGGCTTACAGAACGCTTGAGAAAAATTTCCCTTCTTTGCTACCATTCCTTATGTAGAGCCTCTAAATAAAATAATAGGCCGGCGCATCACCGTCATTTTTTTGCCTCCGAAGAGGACAGCATTCCCGCTTGGCGTCCTTATCGCTTCCCTAATGATTTTTAAAAATCTTGATCTGAAGATAATCCGGTCAAGATAAGAGCAATAAGCAACAATAATATTCCTATAAACACATTTTTTTCGCAGTACATTCTCAGGAAGTCATTTTATTCTGAGGATATCCTATGGATGTGCTGGGGTAAGATGTGTTGTTAGGGCAGTTTCTGTTTCTCTTACAAAATGTCGCCCAAACTCAAATACACAGTAAGAGAAGGTCTGTGAACACTTTATGTTCACTTTTTGAATGATTATAGCAGTTTATAGCTAAACAAACTTCCATATCATAGTTTACTTAGCTAAAATTATGAAATATAATAAAACAACTTACTCTAAAGTAACGTAGACGATTAAAAAAAAAAAAAAAAATGTTTGTCGTTTGTTTATCAGAGAAACGCGCTGAGTACATGTGGCAACCCTATGGCAACAAAATGCCTGATGCGCCAGTTCGTATATATAGGAGCCTTATCCTTATGTACCCCTTTCTTACACTTTCACCACTATGACATTATATCGGCGTCCTCTGATGGCTTCCTATAATTTGCATATTATTGTTGAAGATTTTTGAAGCTTACGAGTAGTTGTGTTTTTACAAGGTAAGTGTACCAACCTTACGCAAAACCCCCAACCTGTGGAACTTTGAGAAAGACCCACAGGAAGAAGACACGAAAAGAAACACAACTTAAATTCTATAGGGTCATGGCCACACCCGTCTTACTTTATGATTCAGAGACATGGACCTTGGGGAGCCGAGATCTGTCGAGAATCCAAGCAACAGAAATGCGACATTTGAGACCTATAAAAGGTTGCACAATTTTCGACAAGATTCGGAATGAAGACATCAGGAAGGAGTTACAGATCTTCCACTTATGTGAGAGAATACAAGAATATCGTATTAAATGGAAAGACCATGTACAGCGTATGCCGGAAACACGGTTCCCCAGAGCTGCCCTCGACTACTCCCCAAACTGCAGGAGCGATCGAGGACGACCGAGAAAGCGGTGGACTGAGCAATGAAGCTGGAACAGGCACTATGCCTAATCCCTGAAGTTGATGATGATGATGATGATTGTTGAAGATGTGTGTAGTAATTCTACAGGTGGAAGTCTGCATTAAAATTCGATTTCCGTGTGATTCTGAATTATCCTTAATTTATGGACATGGGTGTATATGAAAACCCCAAACAAATATCACGTAAATTTTAAAAGTTATGAGATATAGAATAAACAGAATTTCATTTCATATATATATATATATATATATATATATATATATATATATATATATATATATATATATATATAATAAAGAAGTAAGAGATTTTATAAATATTTATTTACACTCAGCGAACACTGTATCACCATTCGGCATTGATTGAATCAAAATGAAAATGTCAGTAAACCCCCTAATAATTTAGATTTCATTATCAAAAAACTGATCTTCTGATCATTCTATATTTCATTCCTTTTTGAGTTTACACGATATTTGTTTAGGATTCTCACATAAAATTATCAGTACTTTTGGCTATTAAATTATGCAAATAAAATTTTTTGAATGCTAGTGCATGCGTAGTTAAAAAATATCCAGTAAAAATTCTCATATTTTGCAAGATATTTAATATTTTTGCATTGTGATTGCAACCTGCTGTGTGTAATAAAGTATGCTAAATATTCTAAAAATTTCTTTAAAGTGGGTCTCATGTTATAAATTAAAAAGTTGATTTTTTTTTCAAAGTTTTTAAAAACAGTTATATTTTCCTGAGTATACTCATAAAAATTTATGCAGATAAGGAGAAAAATCCTCATAATCACCTGCTGCAGCCAAAACGCATTTAAAGCATTACTTTTTGCAGGATGATACAAAACATTTTTATTTTGTTTAACTTTTTACAGGTCCCCTTTTCCTCTTCAGAACACAATTTTTACTGAAATGTATGAGGTATAACCTTTACACTATCAAAGTTTGAATATGAATCCTAATTTATATATATATATATATATATATTTGACACAACATCTAATTTCGAAAGTGTCCAAATACTTATTGGTAGATAGTGTATTAGCAAGTGATTGAAAAAAATAATAATACATGAGTTTTAATAAAAATAAATCTTTATTATTTAATTTCAAGCGTATATCTCTCACAACAACCGTGTCATACGCTCTTTTCGCATTAGGCCTGTGGCAGTTCTAATATAATAAATTACATTTATTCTGTTTTTTTTTTTTTTTTTATCACATGAAAAAAAAGAGTAATTTCAATTCGCGTTTTTTTTTTTTTTTTTTTTTTTTTTTTTTTTGTAAAAATGTTCTATTTTAGTATTTATGATTATAAATACCGTTAATCCGTAATTAAAACATGAAAAATCTTCAGTGTCTTGAACGCTAAAGTGAGAAACTGAAAAGAAAGAAATAGACAGAAATAGCGTACCGTCTTCAGTGCAAAGAGAAATAAGAAATAATTGCTCGTATATATGGGAAAAGAATAAAATTCTGAGCAACCAATAGGATTACGTTGAATGATGAGGAATTGGTCAATAGGAAACTGATAAATTGTGATTGTGAAAAAAATGTAGAAGAAATAAAAAAAAATATTTATGGACTGTAACATTTCCAATAATCAGTCAAATGTGGTACAGTGAAATCACAAGTAACTAATATTGACTTTTTTTTATTTATTTTATTTATTTATTTTTTTTAGTTATTAATATGATATATATTGCAAAAAATATTATTAAATGTGATTTCTCTATATCCTATTTGTCTATCCCATAGTTGGAAAATTTACATTCAGTCGTTTTTTTTTTTTTTTTTCAGTTTCTTCTAAATTTTTCACAATGACAGTTTCTCAATTTCCTATAGGCCAATCCCTCCCGTAATTTTATGGACCAGAATTCGATTACTTTTCTATGTGTATATATACATACATATATATATATATATATATATATATATATATATATATATATATATATATATATATATATATATATATAAGATTTTCTCTCTCATTTCTTTATGCATGGAAGACATTACACTAAGTGCTGCCGAAATAGCTGCCTGATTTTCAGTTTCTCTATTTGACGTTCAAGACATTGAAGATGTTTCTAGTTTAATTAGCCAGCGCCAAGTCTTTTTTGAATATTAATCCATAATGATAAAAATATACATATTGAAAAAAATATTGTTGGAAACAGCATTTTCATTAAAATTAATTTGTGGTCATTCCAATTAATTATTTTTTGTAATATCACATAAAAAGTACAGGAACAAAAAGAGTATGTGATAAATAAAATGTACTGCTACATTTTATGGATATAAATATTGTTATAACCATCATAACTGCCTAAGATGTAGTGAACAATTAAAACCTTTTGCAAAATACATTCTTAAACCTTAGAGAGTTGTTGAATATATGCATTAAAATATAAAGGTATAAAGTATACTAAATTTTCTTCAAAACAGTTTAAAATAAAAATTGTAATTTTTTGAAAAAAAAAAAAAAAATGCTCCAGTTCCGCTTATTTTTTATTTTATTTTCCAACTCAATTTGTGTTAATATTTTTATGATATACATTATGAAATATTTCCGATGTTACACCATAGAAGCTCTGATTTGTTAATTAAAGATATTTTTTTTTATATTTGAATGTTAAAATTGCACGTGAATTTACACGAAAATGAAAAATATAATGGACACCCAGAAATACTGAAATGTCTATAAGACGTCTTCAATATTATTTTAATAAAATTTAATCTTAATTTATTGAGACTGCAAAATAAGAAAAAAAATACAAATTAACTAAAATTTTGAAATTATTGAAAAAATGAAAAAATGAAAAAAGTTTAATATACATGAGGAATTATGTTTTAATATACATGCACAAAAATGTCTTAATTTTATTATGGTAATTCATGAAAGTGACTTTTAATGTCCAGTGTCCGATTATAAAGATTGATTTTGTAAGTGGAGCCATTCAGAGTGTCTAAATAAATTACTAGTTAAAAGTTGATATTAGGAGTTCTGTTAAAACATTTTTAAACGTATATTAGTTAGTTAATCAAGTAGTTAAAACCATAAAATTGTTGATATGAATTATTTCATAGAAATATTTCTAATGTGTATATTGCCAATCTTAAATACTATTATAAAAATTTTAAACGTGTATGCATATTTTTAATATATAATTTTGACTGTGCATGTGCTTTGTTTAATTATTTAATAATTTATGCTTAAACTAGAAAAGTCCCGGTTCGGGAACTAACCGAATTCTGAATGCGAGAAAATTTTTAAAATCAAACTCGAAATGTACAAAACTCGGTCAGATGCTGTTTGTAAGCCAATAAATCAAATTTTGGTAATGAAATCATTTTTAAATTTATGAAATCAATGAAGGTAGTGAATCAACTCTTTATTGCTAAATCGGTAAATGTAACAGTTACACTACAATATAAAAAAATCGATTTTTACTTGTGAAAATAAATAAACATACAAAGTATCCTTGAACATTATTAAACTCACAAATACAATTATTCTACTGTTTACGAATGCACAATATTACTTTTATTTCATTTTATACTAAATATTAATAGTTTTGCTCTTAAGAACAATATTTACTGAATTCGATTCTTTGTTTTTCAATGTCACGTGACTAAGCGGACGCCAATTTTATTTATTTTACGCTCATTAATATTTCCATTAATTTTGGAACTCTCGTGCAACTTTATCTAAATTGTTTTTTTTACTCCATTTTCATATTTTTTATTTTTTCATATGCATGAGCAAATTTAATATTTTACCTATATAATATATATATATATACATGCATATATATATATATATATATATATATATATATATTCTACTGAAAGCATATTTCATTTTATGTTGGAAAACAAAATATATATATATATATATATATATATATATATTAGCAACAATAAAAAATTTAAATGTCCATTTTTAAAGCTTTTACCAGGTTATTTTTTCATATTTTAATTAATTTTAAAAAATCTAATCAAAATTCCATTACGAATAAGTTACCAGATGAAAGAGGCAATTTTTCTGAATCCGTCATATTAATTAACTTCTCGATCGGACAATTATATTTTTTAAAATTAACTGAAGTATTAAAATTTGGTGGCAAACTGCGTCAATACACACCGTCCACCAACACAGTCCAAAAAAATCTCACAGCCGTTTATATAGAGCGAGATATTTTGTTTTATGTACTTATTACATTATTTGACAAAAAAAAAAAAAAAAAAAAAAAAAAAAAAAGACCTAATTTAACGTCAATGAAAACAAGAAAAGCAAACTGTACATATATAATTCTTTTTACTTTCTCTTAATTGGTTTTTCAAATCGTTGTTCTCTTTCCGGGCACTCAGTTTATTGCTCAATAATTTTTTATGCATTTGCACTAATTCGTCCTAACATCCTCACCATTTACATATCTTTGTAGCCGTCACATAACAGGAAGAGCAATTTTTTTCTGTTTATGTAAAAGAAATTTCATAGTATAAATATATATATAATAATTAATCATTATAATGTTCAAAAACCGAATAATTAAAACCTGACAATAAATATTAAGAATTTTTAGCACTTCAGTAAATATTAAAAAAATATATATATAAACCAGTTGTTTAGATATTGACCAGGATCATTACATCCTGATAGAAAATAAACAAAAACAAAAAATCATGCAGTACGCATTGAATATTAACACTTTCCAACAGTACGTACTTGTACCGTATAAAGGTTTAACGCAAAAGAAAAAGTAGCCGTTATATTATAATTGCAGCTCTTAATGAATTTGAATATTTTAGTGTAGCCCTGTAAATATGAAAGTTAATCATATAATGTTATATACAAAGCATTATTTTAGAATATTAATAATATATGCCGATTTCTTTATGATTTTTACAATAAAAAGTAATTTAACGTAATTTTTAAAAAAAAGTATGTCCTAAAACGCAATGTATTGGCATTTTCTGGCTGTCCCTATACACTAACTAATTCTACAGGACCTATTAATATCAGATTAAATAGGGAAAATTCCATAGTGAACATGATTAATGTACATATTTTTTAAAAAAAGTCTGAAAATATCTACGGACGCTGGGGCAGGAGACAGACAAATAGAGAGATAGACCCTCGGACAGACAGATACACAAATTTAAAACTTATTACACGCTTAAAAATGTTAGAAATTGTTCATAACGCTTAATGTAAACAAAAGTGATATCCCAGCGAATTATTATTAGTAGCTCTTAATGTAACTGAATATTTTTGTTGGTCCTGTAAATCTAATGCTAATCACGCTATTTTCTGTACAAAACATTCTTTTGTGCATATGGACAACATATTTCAATTTCATTAAGCTTTATGCAAAGTAAAGTTACTGAAATTTGGTTTCGAAATACCTCTCATAGAACGCAATACTTTGGAATATTTTCGGGTGTCCTTGTACACAAACCAGTAGAGGTATCCATTCCATTTTCAATAGGAAACATCCGCTCGTAAACTTGAATAACATATATCATTTACAAGAAATTCCATAAATATTTACGGGAGTTAGAGCGCGGACAGACAGACGAGCAGAAAGGCAGACAAACCGAAGTCATTAACCCTTTTTCAAGTTTGTCTAAAAGTTTCAAAAATATATTAAAAATACATAATTATACTGTTCTGCCTAATTTTCATTTCATGGAAAAATAAGTAAAATAATTAAATCATTTTACATTAAAGTCAGAATAAACTTTTATTACACTTTTTAATTTTCCTCACACGTAAAATATATTATTAATTTACATAAATTATTTTCTAACGACGAAGTGAAAGAAGAAAACATGATTGATTTGAAAGCATTTCTATCGAGTATTCTTTAAATACCCTTAACTAGAACTGTTAAGCATAATATATGTCCCTCATTAATTACCTATGGATTTCAAATACTTCATCATAACATCTTCATCCATTTATGTCTCTCTGCAGGTCAACCCACTCCGTCTGTCACCTGGTGGAGAGAATCCGTATTGCTGGATGATACATATGACATTATGAGTAATGGTGTTATCAGAAATGAATTGCTAATATCATCTCTGCAGAGGCATGATCTAATGGGTGTCTTCACATGCCAGGCTTCGAATAACAATGTGTCTGTGCCGTCGTCTGCTTCTGTCACAGTTGATATGAATTGTAAGTACCTTCATTGTTTTGAATGTTGTAAATTGCTGAAAAGAGAAATTGAAACCGAAATTTAATACATGCAAATGACAATACTTTTAAAGGTAGATATTTGAAATCCTGTTCAGATGGGATGAGGACAAGAAGAATATATAGTCTTAGTGATCGCTGAGATACAACAATTTGCATCTTGTTATCGTTAAAGTACTTACATTGTAATTGACTAGGGACATAAAATTTCGTTGGTTTAAAGGTACATTTTGTAAAATATATTTTTTTCTGGATATTAATAATTTAATAGGTATATGGATTTTACACTATAGTTTAAGTAATCAGTAATTGCTTCTGTCACTGTTGATGTGAATTGTATGTTTTTGTACCGTAGTTATAAGTATTGGAAATTTCAGAGAAAATAAATCGAAATCAAGGTGTTGCATTTTATAATACTTTTGAAGAACAATGCTTGAAATTATGTTCAGAAGGAATATAGAGAAAATATATATGTATGGGATTTTTAATACTGTGATATTTGAACTTGATTTACTTTACCCCGAATGTTGGTATATCTTAACTGATTAGCTTGCATAATTTCAACCATTTCCAATCAATTTAAATTTGTCAACACATTTCAATAATTAAATTTCTGAACTTCAAATCGGTTTATATATGTATATAGTGGTGGCCTCTGTTTCTACAGCTAGTTATTGTTATTATTTATTATTTTATTCTGTTACGCGTTGTCCAAATTTGTCATATCTGATGTCATCAAACAATGTCTTCGAAACAACTCTTATTATTTTTTATTCAAATTTTTTTTATTTGTTCATATTTAATCACATATTATTAAAAAACATCATTTTGTTATATATAGATCCCCAATGAAACTTCATATACATTTAAATTTGAAACAAAAATTTATATTCTTTAAGTTTTACTCCAACTGTTTTATCTAAATATTAAAATAAATATTGCTCTTATTGGAAAATTAGTAATTTTCTTTTTTATTCTGAGAACTATTTTTAAAAAAACGTGTTACATTCTACTAATAATATAAAATATTTTTCAGAAGTCATAAAATGAATCGCATAACACCAATAGAAACCAAATCCCATAAAATAGCATATCATTATAATTTTCCAGGGGAAAAAATAATATTTATAATAATTAACTAAAAAGTAGAAAGGATATATTTTAAACATGTTTGAAACTATATGAATCTTTTAGTAATATTTATTAAAATTTTATTTAGTTACTAAGAAATATCATACGAGTAGATTTGATAAATGGAAATATACTCTTCTAAAAAAGTCTTTCAACAAAACGTAATATTTACATTCACATAAAAAATTCCAATAATACTTAATGCAAATCCTAAAAAGACAAGAAGAAATTTTATTAATACGGTTTATATTTCTAATAAATATGATAGCTGCTATAATTTCGAAATATATACATAATTGAAATTTTATACAAACTATAAAAGAATAGAGCTCTTATAATAAAAATTTAGTTAGTTCTTATTGTAAAAGATGTTTTTATTAAAATATGATAGAATTCATCCAAATAAGTCCAATAATCCTTTTGAAAAATTATTAAAATTTGACTTCGCACTGCGTATTTTTTACCATTAATCCAAGTACAATACAATAACATAGAATAAAGATTTCGTTACGTGCTAAATCATATAGCCATTAGAAGTTCAATTTTAATATATAAGTTTTGGTCGAAAGATAAATGAGCTAAAATTTTTTAATAAAACTAGATATTAAACACATATTGCCTTTAATCTTCTAAAAATAACTCTTAAATTAATATTGTTTCTTTTCTTTTTTTAAAGTCGATATTGAGTTTAAAATATATACATAAATATCATTAAATAGACAAGATAAAAGCTGCTTACTACTAGTGGATCTGCAGATCAGGAGCCTCAACGTCCTATTTACATCAGACATTATTCGATAGGTCATTTTTATTTATTCCTTATTATATAATCGTATATATTGATTCGATCGACTTGTTACCATAATCAGATACATTCCTGAAGGGGGCTGCCGCCCCCCTACACCCCCCGTTGTGTCTATATTTTCAAATCTTATAAAGTGTTACGGAATTGTAAATAATTGCATTTATTTTTGTATCAATTCTTTCAAAGAGGTTTACTAAAGTTAATAAAATGCTAACATTGTGCATTTCTAGTCGTTTTAGCGTTAAAATAGCCTAATTTTCCCTTAAAATCACTTAAAAAAGCTCCAATAAGGGAAGAAATGGATTTGGCGCCAAATTTGGCGACTGTTTCCCTCCTTGGCGATTTTTGGCGACCTTGGCGAGAAAATCCTTATTAGGGATATACCAAATATGGAAGCTCTAATCTCATTATGAGATACGAGAATATCCCAAAACAGTCTGTGTTCGATAGAAAAGTATAAAAATAGCATTTTTTTTGCCATGACGGTCAGTCTCAGATCTGTGTCAGTTTCGTCAGATGCTTGCTATGCTTTGAGCCTTTTTATATGAGACTTTCTTTATGTGTTATTGCTAAACAGTTTGTACTGTTGTTTTGCTGTTAGCGGCTGTTGTTTAAGCTGGGTTTACTGGTTGAATTGAAGCTGATACTTGGTTTATAGACCTGTATTTTTCTGGAACTTTCTGTGAATACATCACTGATTTTTTGCAAGTCTCGCCTTTCATTATCGGATAACTTACGGACCCCCAAGTACGCAACAATATGTATTCTTAATAAACGACGGTCTTGTATTATTTCCCTAAAATTTATAAATACCAAATTTCATAACTACCAAATTTCATAACTACCAAATTTCATACAAAAAAAATTACATAGCATATCGGAAATATTTTGCGTAACCTTTAAACTAATTTCCAATTCTATGCCCACAATTATCAACAGGAAAACATGCTTTTAAAATTCTAATAAAATTTCATTATGTTTGATGGGGTGTAACCATGTTAAAATAAACTTTTAAGAAATATCGACTATATACCGTAATAGTACGAAATTATTTTATGTATCCCGGAAAAGTAGCCACAGTCATTATATACGCCAATAATACGAATAAACCTAATTAATTATAACTCATTAATTTTTCAAACTAATTTGACATAATTTGGATGATTACAGTACATACTTGGAATTATTTTGTGTGGCCCCATAAATTATTTAGTCTATACATAACCTTTTTTAAGAGTAAACATAATTTTAAGCATCTTTATAATGTATATTAATTTTATTAAGTTCAATTCAGCATAAACGCATTAAAGTGCGCGCTTAAATAAAAGTTTGTCCATAGGCTCTAATGCTACGAAATTATTTTGCGTGTCTCTGTAAACAAACCCTAAACATTGTATACACCAGTAAAGACTATTCAGCTTACTTTGCGTTTAAAATTAATATTTGTTCCAAATTTAGCATCGTTTGGATGACTACGTGACATTGTCAGAACACTATTTTAAGGTCCTGTACATTAGTTAGAAAGCTCAAGAGCACATATTTTCTTCAGACAACATAAGTTTAAACATTTTATTCACGTACGCTAGTTTAATTTTCTTGATTGCAAAGTAAATATGTTAAAATGCGTTTAAACGTAATTCACCTCATACGCCTTAATGTGAAGTATTTTGGCGTGTCCCTGTATACAATCCATAAATAGTATAGACTTAAAAAAAAATAAATAGCTATTTATGTACCGAGCCTGAATATATGTGTCAATTTGCAAGTCAATAGGAGAATTTTTGCGGCCGCTATTGCGGTACATACAAATTCTTCACATAGGCCGTAATGATAAAAACAACTTTGGCCTGCCCCTGTACACGAACTACAAATGGAATACACACCTAAAGCTATACAGCTAATTCCGTTGGGCTCATGAATATGTGTACCAAATTGCAAGTCAATATAGCGTGATTTTTGTGGCCGCTATCACAATACATACAAATTCCTCCCTTAGGCCGTAATGATAAGAAAAATTTTGGCGTCTCCCTGTATAAAACTACAAATGGAATACATACCAAAAACTATACAGCTGATTTCTTAGGGCTCATGAACATGCGTAGCAAATTTCAAGTCAATAGCGCTATTTTTGCGGCCGCTATCGCACGACAGACAGACAGCTAGACAGACAGACACACAGACACAGCCCAAAACCGTTTTGGGTCTCAACAGAGAGTTGTCTCAACTCTCCACTGACGTTTCGGCAATTAAATACTTACATATATATATAATAAAAAATCAATAAGTCAAAAATAAATATTTTGATAAATCACAATCAGTCTCGACAGGTTATTTAAATTTGTTGTAATTGCATTCTTATTGGTCTATGTGGCTTTAGTGATGTTATATCTGTCGCTCCGCTTTTACTACGATTAATCATTCATATTTATATATATATATGTATGCACTGTCAAAAATGTTTTCTTATAAATGAGCTAAATCGTCTAAAAATAGCTCAATATATACTTAAAATTGAAACCTCGTGTACTCTTTTTTGAAAATATTGACATGTGACACATGGTGATATTTGGATTCTTATTGGCCAACTCCATTTTTGAGCATGTCAATATAATCAAAAAGGAGTACATGGTTTCTCAAATTTAAGTATATATTGTTTCGGAGCTATTTTGAGACAATTTAGCTCATTTTTAAGCCATCTTTTTTAACAGTGTGTAGTTATTTATGCGTGAAAGTGTATATCATCGCAGTTTTTATCATTATTAATTCAGTTGAAGTTTTTAGCAACATAAAAATTATTTATGAACCTTTATTTATATCATTATTAATACCATACCAGTAAATATACTATATATATATATATATATATATATATATATAGTATATTTACTCATATATATAAAGAAAAAATAACGATAAATAAATAAATAAATGGTCTTAAAATTATTGATTAATTTGCAATATTTTGCAATAAAAAAAAAAAATAATAATAATCTTATGAGAAGCATTTATAGCATTATTCCATCAATTACATTGCCTCCAAATTGACTTAAACATACATTAAAAAATTGATAGGCTGTGTTTCTAACATTAAATGAAATAAAGATTTTGTAATTTACTTAATTTAAATAACACTGTTAAATAAATGTTATTTTTTAATAGACATTTCTTATAAAAATATAAAATTTATTTGATAAATTATCCGTTAGATCTTATTCAGTTCCTTAAATCATAGATTTTCGAGATTTTATAGTTTGTTTTAATGTAAATAAAATACGTTATCTGAATGTAATAATTTAATATTCTGAAAAAAAAATCAATAATTAAATTTTAGATTAATCTTTAGAATAAGATACATTGAAGTGAAAAACAAGCGATAAAATTCTTAATATGTTTATAAATTATGTCTTCTGCTTTGCTGAAGACATTGAGTAATCTAAAATAATTTGATGAAAGAGAAAAATATCATGTATGAAGTGATAAAAGATGAATTTTAAATTGAATTATTTTCCCCTAATGCCTTTTTAATAAGACTACTTATCTACAGGCTGTAAGAAAACTCGACAAAATTTGTTTGCAATTTGAATTCCAACACTTCTTTGTAGAAAAATTTTGCAGCAGGATAACGACTTTTTCTTTCTTTCTTTTTTTCTTTTTTCTTTCTTTTCTTTTTTTTTTTTTTTTTTTTTTTTTTTTTTGATAAGGGAAGTCAAAATTAATTGGCTTATAAATAAATTTTTCTTTCATTAGTAAATTCCCTTAATATAACTTTGTTTCCTACGATTTTTACGAGCATTAAAGTACAATAAAATAAAATAAAATAAAATAAAATATGATTTTAATTATTTGAAAAATACGTTTTGTGTTTTCTGCCTCGTTTATATCACATTTAGACCCGATACTTAAAAATAAAATGCACTCTACTGACTCAAGCAAATTAAGTCACATGGTTTGAAAGCAAACTAATTTTTTTTATGTTCGTTACAATATGTTTTATGAATAATTTACCATTGCAATGTAGGAGGTCTGTTTATCAGTAAATACTTAACAGGTAGAAATAAAACATAGAATTTCTAATGTCTACAATCTTATTGTAATTTTGGTGCGCGTAGAAACCTGTAATTCCATTTCGTACTTTTGGAAAGACCACCCATGGTCAGTCGAATTCACTATCGTTTTGTGAGCATAGGGGAGAGGGAAATTGAGGAGAAAATTAAGCGATTGTAAACAAGTGAAATACAATGTTTGGTTTTGACAAAATAATTGACTAATAATAATCAATTGCTGAGGCAAAAAGGGAATGATTATTAAACGGATTGGTATGATTAGTCTATAATAAAGTGTAATTTCATCTTTATTTATACGTAATTTCTTAGTAATATACAATTTTTTATCTGAATTTTTTAAATTATTTATTTCATCACTGCCAATCAAAGTTAATTTTGATAAAATAATTGTTTTGTTATTATTTTTAATCTAACAAATTTTATATTCTAACAATTAAATGGATTATTTAATAATAAACAGAAACATATCTTTAATCCGTTCTTTAACTTTGATTGCACGTAAAATATTTAATTCTTTATATATATATGTACATATATTCGTAAATTTTTTTTTGGAAAAGTATTTAAAAAAAAAATTACGATTACCTATAGATACACACGCTTTGAGGTTCTTATTGAACCTGATTTGGCTATCTTTAGGAAAAAATTCAATTTATGTGTATCCGTGTGTCTTTGCATGTCTGACAAAAATTTTGAGGCAACTTTTTATCAAGAACTAACGCAAAAAAATAAAATTTATGTTTAGCTGCATCATTATATAAGATGCTGATTATCAATGCTTGGTGCATAGCGCCCAACTAGTGGCGCTGATATGCTGGAATTTTCACCTTTCGCGAGAAAGTTTTATTTCAGAGTCTGTGACACAAATCTGAATATGAAAGATGATTTTTTTTTATTTTTTTTTTTTTTATATATAAAACTACGATTATTCAGTTTAGGTGCATAACGGCCGATAATGCTGTGCAGCAATTTTTCCCTAATACAGAAACTTTAGAATTGATCTGCTGCAGCATATAAGTGCATAAAACTTTCTATGTAAGATGGCAATTACGAATTAAGTTGCAGACAAAATTTAGATGAATAGTCAAGAGGGAACGCTGGTATGCAGCAATTTTTGCAGTTTCCAGAAAACTGTATACAAAGTTTTGCATAATAATAATTTAATAATAATTTAATGAAAAGCAATTGACTAATTACAAATACAATAATAAATAATTTAATTAAACAGTAACATTGGATAACAAAAGATAATTTGCCTGAAATTTTGGACCTGATTCTGAATATTTTGGTGTTGCTGATTCAAAAAATCCCTTTCATTTCGTTCAAGCAGCACTAGATTATAATATATAATTATAATTAACATCATTATTATAATTTTATTATTATTATTATTATTATTATTAAAATATAATTAAACTCAATGAATGATACTGAGGGAGCGAGTAATTGAAAATAAGAGTTTCTTTGGAAATTATAACGCTTATGCTCACTACTTTTTTGCAGTGGTTGTAATATGAGTATAAAAGTGCACTATCCCCACAGTCATTTGAAACGATATCTGCATTGTTCAAAGCATGACTACATTGTAGCTAAAAAACTAGAGCTGGTGGGACAAATTTGAAACCATTTTTTAACCAGTGACACAAATATAATTAGAAATAGGTCGAAATACTTAGGCACGAAAATTACTTTTGACAGTGCAATAGTATCAAAATAAACAAAATTGTTCATAAATTGTGTGAGTGGAAACTCTTAAATATTTTGGCCCATAGATCTGTGATTCCCACCGAATGTGTGAGTCACGAAATGTTTCATATAGCGAGACGGTCCTCAAACGAAAAAATACCTTAAGATTTATGTATAATATAATTAATTTTTTTCTTCTATTTTTTATCTGTAAAAAATTCACAAAATATCTGCATTCTTCAAAATTAATAAAAACAAAAGTCTTTTTTTTTTTTTTTTTTTTTTTTAATCAAACATTAAAAATTGTAAATGTTTCATATAAAACAGAAAACCAATTGTTTTTCTTGAGACATATTTATACTGCTTTTTAAAAAGAGATAAAGATTTCAACAAAAGTTTTAAGATTAAGAGATTTTTTCTTGACAGCTTAGCTGATTTTATATTTTACAGAAAGTGACAAGAAAAGCATTTCTTTTCGAAATTTACGGTAGCAAAAAGATGTATATCTAATGTTTATAAAGTATTTTACAATGGAATGTTATTTTCGCAGTCTAAGCAAAATTAAAGTAATTCAAGGAGTTAAAATGAGTAATACATATGTCAAGAATAAATTTTCAAAATATTGTTGTTGTATATATTCCATTACAACAAACTAGGTAACATGGAACGTTTTTTTTTTTTTTTTTTTTTTTTCATCAAATTTATATATAATCAAATCAAAATATCAAAATATATTATAAATTTATTGAGGGGGGAAATCTAACACAATTCCCTAAAATACATGCTGGTTGTATATTTTATTTAACCATAATGGGTGTTTATATATTTTTTTTATATGCATACTGAAACTAACAAGGAAACATTCAAAAGGTGTCGTCTTAAAAAATATTGAAAAAAAATATATGTGATTCTACTCTTCATAAAACACCAGAAAGTGAAAAAATTATCGGCTGAAATAAATTAAGCGACAACAACAAATTATCAAAATTATGCATTTTTGGCGATATAGCGCTGTTAGGCAATAAGTTCGCTTTGCCGTGTACGAACAGAACCGTGTTTTGCTTCTCCGCCAAATATTCAAAATCAATCGCCTAGCAGTGTCAAATCGCCAAATATGCTTAATTTTGATATATTTTTTGTGGTCGCTGTAATTGATTTCAGACGATAATTTTTTCACTTTCTCATGTTTTATAAAGAGTATAATCACACGTATTTTTTTTTTTTTTTTCAATATTTTTTGAAGACGATACCTTTCGAATGTTTCCTTGTAATAAATATTTTAAAAGCATACTTATACAATAATGCATAATATTAATTTATAAAAAATAGGAAATATTGAAAAACATTGAAAATTTTCTGTTAAAACTTAAATATATATATATATATATGTGTGTGTGTGTGTGTGTGTGTGTGTGTGTGTGTGTGTGTTTCCCCCATAAATTACTTTTTAAATATAACTGTTACGCTGCATATTTATTTATTAAAATACCCCATTTTTAACATTAAAAATTACCCAAGCTAAGACGAACTTATTTCTATATACATATTGATTTTTTATTTCAAAATGTTATATAGAATTTAAAAGTAGATGATATTCAGAAGGATTAAACTTAAATAATTAAATAAATTAATGAATGAATGAATAAATAATAAAATACAAAATTTCACTGTGTTTGTTCAAATAAACAATAGATTTAAATCAACCTATAAATATTTCATCAATATTTAATAAAAATTAAAAACAATTTACGTAACCCGTCTTTATTATCTCATTACCATAACATGATGTTAGATATAGGGTGCAGAGTCTTCTATTATTCTACAAATTAAAGCTCTAAAAACTTTTGTATAGTGGTTATTAAAAAAAAAAAAACATAGTACACTGGTAATAGTTATATTAAGGTAATGCAGCATAATTTCGTTTTTATTACATCATAGGTCGACGTGATCATTCTGTATAAAAAATTGAGGATAAAATGTAAATCTGATCTTAATTCAATTTTCATATTTTTCTTGAAGTACAAGGACATAATAATAATTATAATTATAATTATAATTATAATTATAATTATAATAATGATGGTGATAAATTAAAAATAAGCATAAAAAATATAATACAATAAATAAATAAATATAAATAAAAATAAATAAATAAACTGATAATTTAGAATAATGCAAATTATTTTATTATGTTTAATATTTTAATTATCCATAAAATTTAAGTAAATTTAATCGGGCTAGTCGTCAGTGAGCTAGATGCAATTATGACGAAGTAGAAATTAAATTTTGAGAGCAGTTTTCTCGTGGTTAGTGTTGAATATTTGATTAATATCTTCAGTATTTTCTAAAGTGAAACTAAAACTTGTATTACTTAAGTGTAAGTATCTTGTTTCAAGGAATATCTTTTAAGATGAACGTAGTACGGAGATGCCTAAACCTAATACCAACTTCACTTCTAAGCAAATTTTTTTTTATAAGATACAGAATTATTCGACATTAAAATAGCTTATAATATCAAAATATTACTTAAAATATAATATTAAAATTTTAAATTATTACAAATTATTATTTATTTTTTATTCATTATTCATTATTTAATTATTAATTATAATATTAAAATAGTACTTAAAATATCTTTCCGTTATTAATTATTTTAAAAAATCAAAGCAAATGAATAAAATTATGTTTCGTTTGTAAAGTACAACGTAATATAACGATGTAACTTTTTTTTCACTTTGGTTAAATTAGTTTAAGTACTTATTTAAAAGAAAACATATAGGGCTTTATTCTACATCTTTTAATAAATTACGATTGTGCATTATATATGCAAGTTCTTGGATTACTGCTTAAATATACATATATATATATAGGGGAGGCCACGTGTACCTAGGGCCATCATGTACCTAGGACCACCCCACTTTATTTAAATAATATTTAATTTTAAGTTTTATTACTCAATCGGGCGAGTAACAACGCCAATTGCTACTATTACAACTACTTTGTAACTTTTGAGGAGAAAGTTTTAACAAGTTACATGTATATAACGAATTTACATGATTTGAAGTAAAATTTTGCAGGTCATCTCTTTTACTATTTTACAAAGGCAAGTCAAATATTTTTCTTTCATTTCTAGTGTATGATTTGCTTGTTGTATTGAGTAATAAATGAGATATTTAATTAGTCCTCTCTGCATGTGGATTTTTTAGCGGAAGGCATTTTGAATGAAGTTAACAAAACTTGTACCTAGGGCCACATGGTTACATTGTACCTAAGGCCAGTGCGTTTGGGCCCTTTAACACTTTCTCGACCGCATGTTTTTGTCTTTTTGATAGTAAGGTGCTCCTGTGGGTGTTTTCCCCATAAGTTACAATATTTCAAAACAAAATTTTCCGTATTCACATTTATATTAAAAATGCATTAGGTATTTTTAGGAGAGGGTATGCATTATAATGGATAGGATATAGCATGTAAGAGAGGGTATGCATTATAATCATACCCTCTCTAATCAAAGCATTTGCATCCATAGTATACTGATTGTACAAATATGAATATTGTGTATATTTTTTTGAAACAAATAACATACAAATTGCAAAAGAAAGGCCCACTGGTGGAGTTTCATATTTTCAAATGACGTGAATCTACAATAGCGGTCGCGAAAGTGTTAAGAAACACAGTACAGCCTATAGTAATTGGATGCTGGTGCTGGCAAACACTGGAAAAACCAATCACTATATATGACGTTGCTGAAAATGTTGGCAAGTCCTATCCGTCGGCCTTAACTCCTGTAAACATTCTATCAGACTTTCGTGTATCCGGCATATGGCCAATGAATCAAAACACATTCACTGAAGATGAATATTTAAGTTTAAATGTGACTACAAGATCCCTCTATTAAAAAAAAAAAAAAAAGATTTTCCAGGAAGAAGGTGAACCAACAATGATAGAACTGGATGTCTGTGTTTCATGTCCTATTGAAATTTCGAAACTCTGAACATCTAACATGTTTTCGTGTGTAATGCTTTAACAGGTAAGAACCTAAGCAAAACATCCCACAACAAAGAAAAGATGTGACCGAAGATCAGAGAGATCTAGAAATCCAAGAGACACTCCAAAATTAAAAAAGAAACAGAAGAAGAAAAAAAAAAAACATTCTGTTAGAATAACCCCCCCCAAAAAAAAGAACAAAAAAGAAAGAAAAATGGCGTGTTTCAAATTAAGGCAACACCATGATAATCATTATATAATAAATAAATATCTTACTTTATATTGTTTCTTTTATAAAATATATGTTTATATGCTTATTTTCTATTCATTACAAAGTGAAATCTAAATTTGAGAGAATGGTCCTAGGTACAATGAGGTCTGGCCCCAGGTACAATGAGGGTTTTGTACCTAAGGCCACGAGTGAAGTTTTTTAAAAACCTTCTAATTCTCGGATTTTATTATTTTAAGTATTTATATTAATCCCAATTGGAAGTAATTAGTTGTAAACATATGTACATATCAGTTTGATAATTTTAAACCGGCCAAGGACTCTGTTTTGGGGCATTGAAAAAAAAGCGGTCCTAGGTACACGGGTCTCCCCTATATATTTATTGTATGCACTTATTTATCTATTTATTTTGTTCTTCAAGGTAATTGTGGCCATTTTATCATTAATTGTTTTATTTTCATTCTAAATCATTGTTACTTTATATATACATGTACAGTCGGTAACAAAAGTATCCGAACACTAGCAAAAATTCCTATAAAAAAAAAAAAAAGTAGAGTTACTACTGTTTTGTTAAATAAACCCTTGTTGAATCATGTTCATAGACTGACTAAGAAGGGACAAGGATTTATTTAACAAAAAATAAATAAATAAATATAAATAAATAAATAAATAAATAAATAAAATAACTCTACTTTTTCATATAGAAATTTTTGCTAGTGTTCGGATACTTTTGTTACGTATATATATAGAAGTTTTTTTTTTTTTTACATCATTCACGATAAACATTTATCGCTGCATTGGAATACACATACAAAAATATATACACAAAAATATTCTTTAAAATATTTTTACAAGATAAAATAAATAAATTAATAAATAATTTCTTTAATTTGTAACATGTTTTCTTATATGCCAATATTTATCATGTAAAAATCTTTTTAAACGGAAAATATAATTCGAATATGATTCATCTGTCAATGTTCATTTGTTCAGTTTGAAATCTACTTAGTTCCTTTTCACAGAAAACACAATAAAATAATTCATAATTAATTCAATAATGTTTTAAAGAATTAAAATTCGAACCTAAAATTATTTTATCCAACATTTTTAATGAAAGAAATAAGCATTGCAATAAGACAAAGAAAATATAACTCTAGTCTGAAATATTTTCAGAAAATGCAAAATTTATTCAAATACTAAACTTCTAGAAACTTGAAATATCTTTTCATGTTTGGCTGATTTCAATGAGTGAAATCGTGTCTGGGATATGAAATACAATTTCTGTATGACGCATCTGCATTTGTGTTTATTTATTCGGCTAGAATTATTTCTTTGTTTATTTTTCTACATTGCAGCATAAATTCTTTTCATATAATGTTAAACAACTTGAAAGTACGAAACAATATTTTATATGATAAAATAGACTGTCTAAATAAATTAATTATTATATATATACAACGCAGAAAAACATAACAATACAACTGTATTACACTGAGAAATAAATATATATACCGCCTTCATCTAGAATGAATAAGTTGTCATTTTCTAAATCCCTTTACTAGAGATATAGATTTCCGAGCTATGCGCATAAGGCAAGCCAATAAACTGAACAGACGGAATGATCGAGAATTTCTAGTCTACACATTTCTAGATGGTGAAACAATATTCTGAATAATCTGAATCTTTTGTATTACGAGAAATTCTCGCTTGATTTTCCAGAATTGGGTAATAAACCAATATTATTGTTTCTGAAACCCACCTCTTACATTTGCTTTTATTTGCAGAGATTTTTAAATAACTTTATCCTCAAGAATATATTCAAACGCTCTAGGATATCTGTGAAAATTTTATTTTATTATCGATTTTTCTTCAGTTAAATCAGGGCGAAAAAATGCACTTGAGCTTTGATAGGCCTTTGATGTATTGCTGGCGGATGTTCATTCATATTTTTTTATTACTTTTATCCATTCGTGAGCGATTAACAGTAGCATAAAACTGTTATGTGTAATACATGTATGGAAATATATTTTTAATCATATTATTTTTGAATAAGATACAATGAGTTAATTTTTTTCATTCACTTTCGAAATTACTAGTGTTGTAATTTTAAACAAAATATTCATCGTATTTTATTTATTTATTTATTTATTTTATTTTATTATTAATATTATTATTATCATCATTATTATTATTTATTTATTTATTTTTATTTATTTATTTTTTTTTTGCTTAAAATGAGTCATATAATTCTACAAAGTTGCCAAAAGCATCAACAACATTTTAAAAAACGATTTAAATATCCTTAAGAAATTTTAGATTAATAGAAAAATCTATTCCCCTTTCATATTTATCTTTAGAACTTGCTTAATAATTTTGGTTAGCAAAATTAATTTCTATTAGGCTAAATAAATTTAGCTATAAAATTAATTTCTATATAGTAAATATTTAGTATCAAAATTACTATAGATTATTGATATTAAAGCTTAGAAAGTTGGAAAAGTTAATTTAAAATTTCATAAAGCTTAATAAATGTAAAGTTTCGGATGGTAGATTAATATAATAATAATGGAAAATGCCAATTCTGAAGAAATTCACTGCTTTTTATTTTTTGAAAAAAAAAAAAGGTATATTTATTAAATTTAAACTATTGTCTAGTCGAAGGTGGCCTCATCCTTTTTAAGGGAAAAACTTGAGTAAAACAATATAACTGTTTGAATAAAACTTTATCTTTTTGCTAGTGTTTTTTTTTTTTTTTTTTTTTTTTTTTTTACATTATATTTTGCATTATAAATATACATTAATAATATTAAACTGAGTAATGAAAGATTAGACTTTTGATAAATGATGGTTTTTGAATGATTCAAAGGATCATTTTACCTCATCAAAGGACAAAATAATCCTTCATTAAAAAAATTCTGGTGTGAATCAGCCACACGACTTCCATTACCACTATTACACTATTATTTTTTGCAAATAATGTGATCAGAAGACATAAAAGTGACCTAAAGAAGTAGTAGAAATCTAAAATTTTCCCGATAAGATAAACTTCATACACATGTAAAACAAAGCTTACATATAGTGATGTAAAAAAAAAAGGTAAAGTAATTTTATATCTAAAATTGACCTACCTGAGCAGGATGACTGTTAATTTTTCTCTAATACCCACGTAACACATAAGAAAAGAATGGTTTTATATAATAACTTTCAAGAAAATCGTTAGAGCGGTTTTTCAGCTACCAATTTTTACCAAAACTCAATTAATGACGGGAAAACAATTATTACATACAAAAGCATATTTAAAAGTGAATTAATATGGCGAGTTTGAAAGAAATCCGTACAGCCGTTTTTCAAAAAATCGCGCTTGCGAGACCTGAAATTGAGCTATTTATACAATACGCCTATCAATTTTCTTGAACTAACCAACTATATCATTCGAAAGGACATCTAATAGAGTATAACAATTTTGAAGAAAATCGTTAAAGCCGTTTTCGAGATATAAACTTACGGTCTCACTTCCGGTTTCATATGTACCCCTTCAAGTTTTTAAATTTTCACCAAAATTTGGAAAATTTATCTGTACACCAGACCTGTCTCAATTCTGCAGTTTTGTAGTTCGATTTTTATTAGTTTCGGAGATATGATAGCCAGAAGATTCCATACATGCACAAATACACACGCACACGCTCAACACTTGCCAAAAACCAGTTTTTTAAACTCAGAAGACGTTAAAACATATAAATCAGGTGAAATCTCGATATCGAATTTTTGGACCGAATACAACACTCCCATTACCTACGGTAGTAGGGTAATGGCAATAAAATATTGGTAAATGGCTTTTTATCTGCAAAATAAGGGATATAAAAGTAATTATAACAATCTATGTAATACTTCTCTAACGTGGACCAGTTTCAACTACCTTTTGTCGTAACCATACGATACGCAAAGATAAAAAAATAATATTTATACATGGACAATATTTAAGCACGCGGACTTAGCTCAATGGACTAATAAGAAAAAATGACGACATTTGTCTGATGAGATTATTTTACGAAAAAATGTATTTTTAAAAGTTGTTTCTTCATAATCTTTCCAAGCGTCATTTTAAACCTAGCAATATTTTAAAGATATATACAAAACTTTTGTGTCATAAATTGACTAAAGAACAGAATCATAAAAAATGTAATCAAAATAGGAATTAGTTTATTTTATTTTATTTATTTATTTATTTATATATATATATATTTAAATTTAAATATATATATATATAAAGTGATCGCCAACATTTATATAATATTTCTCTAACGTGGACCAGTTTCAAATATTTTTTGTCGAAAGGATACGATACCCGAGGATAAAAAAATAATATTTATATGTGGGCAATATTTAAGCACGCGGACTTAGCTCAATGGACTAATAAGAAAAAATGACGACATTTGTCTGGTGAGATTATTTTAGGAAAAAATGTATTTTTAACAGTTGTTTCTTCAGACTCTTTGCAAGCGTCATTTTAAACCTATCAATATTTTAAAGATAAATACAGAACTTTTGTGTCATAAATTGACTAAAAAACACAATCATAAATAATATAATCAAAATAGGAATTCGTTTATTTTATTTTATTTATTTATTTATTAAAAAAAAAAAATAATAATAATAATAAAAAGTCATCGCTAACATAGCGACAAAATTTTAAAACGCGTCGTGTGAGTCCTATATTAAAACTGTACTGCCTGTGGAAGTATGAAAATTGGGTCGTGAACCAGGAATTTTATTTGGAAACCTTTCTTTAAATGGTTTTGGTTTCACTATTGTACAATATTAATTTGGTATTAATAATAATTTGGCTCATGGTAGATTAAAATTTTAATTAGGAGGTGAAATTTGTATAACATTTATGAATTTCAAATATTAATGGTAAATAAGAAAATAAATAAAGTGCGAATATTTCACACGGGTTTGCTAGTACATAACAAAATAAAGTAAGTTTTACAATCAAATATCATACATAATTTAATTTGTGAAATTAAAAATAAATAAATAAATAAAAATAAGAAAATGGAATATTTGAAAATTATGATCCAAAAATAATAGATGTAATAACTGACCCTCAATAAAGTCAGAAATAAATTAAATAATGCCTATTTCCACAACATCAGATCCAAATAATCGATTCATGAAGATTCACATAATGGATTCAAAAGTATTCACATAATGTATCTTTTTACTCAACAACATGACCGTCCATTTTAAGTCATATTACTGGATGATACCGAGAAATATAGCAAAACTAGCAAGCATGTACATCTAAGATCCTATTTTATTAAGTACACCAAGTCATATTTCTGTACATAAAAACTGTGTATCTAAATAAATAGGAAAGTTAGTGCTTAACTTATAGCAGATTTTAATAAACTCACTTTTTGAAAGCAATCTATACAGACTCGTAACGTAACACTGCAATCGTTTGAATACCACCATTGCTTCTTCTTGACTTGGTACAGCTAATTTATATATTACCCAGTACATACTGTTTCGAAGAAAAAATATGTAAATCATTTTACCAGGTAGGATCATTTTAGGTTACTTTCCCCTAATTACATAATTGAAATTTGATAAAAATTATTTAGTACACTTCTACTTTTGGAATTGATTTTAAATAATTAAATAGATAAGTTTATTATTATTATTATTATTATATTTTATTGTACATTCAAAAATCAATTTGTTTCTCTCTCCAATCAAAAATAATTAACTTTGTTTAATGTTATACTGTGACATAATTTTGATTTTAATATATATTTACTAAAATTACCTAACTTAAAAATTCTCAGTGTTTCATCATGCACTGTTTTTAATTTTTCCTGAGAAATGACGTCAGCGTACTTCCTTCTTTCTCTCTCTCAAAATCTGATTAACTCTGATACTCTCTGTAGCTTGGTCATTTGGACTTATTCTTAAGCATATTTTTTCTAATAATTTTGGTGAAATGATGATGGCAACTCAACCTGTTGTATGAAGCCGGTGTTTGCTACAATGTGGATAATATATATATATATATTATTTTTTTTCTGTTATCTATACTGATATACCTAGGAACTGTTCAATTTATCTCTTTATCTCTTTTTTATGATATGTGTACTCGCAAGATAGGGACGTTTTATTTTATATTATTATTATTATTATTATTATTATTATTATTTATTATTACTATTATTATTATTTTTTGAGGGGGTGGGGCTTAATGCATCAATCCAGTTTTGAAATCTTGCAATCTTGCTTTGAAATTTTGAAATCTTGCTCTATGTACGTCGCATTTCCCTGGGGAAAAATTCTTCAAGCTTTGAACATAATCCATTTCCACTTATTATGATTTTATATTTTCCATTTCTTTTTAAATTTCTTAGGTTCTTAAAAATCACGGTATATGATTATTATTTTATTACTTTTATTATTATTTCGTTGGTAACAATAATACATCACTGACATGAGTGGGTTTTATCAGTCAATATAAAGTGAGTACATCTTTAATATACTAAGTATGATTTCATTTTTTTTTTTTTTTTTTTTTTATAGTTGGCATTAATAACCTATCTTTTGTATGCTAAATATTGTTGTGATTTACAATTAAACACATTATATATTTTTATATATTATATGAGTTGCAATTTAAAATTATATATATATATATATATATATATTATGGATAATTATATCCTTCAAACTACTCAGTTGTTTCTAAACAAATTGGAATTTTCCTTAATTTTACCAAAGCACTGTTTTCACATCAAAATTAATAAACTGACAACTAAAATGATCTAACATTTATTTTATAAAAGAAAAACGTTTCATATTTTATAAACTTTTGACTTTCCATTTTTCAACATTATTTCTAAGACTAAAAAGAATAATTTTCTTTCAACACCGATTATATCTTTTCCACTGCAGGATAACCACCTACCGTTTCAGTCACGAATTTCTTCCGGACTTGCGCCTCCGTTCTACATCATACTGTCAAAAGTAGAAGTCGTCTCGATGGGGGGTTGTTACCTTTCGCTTACACGCCTATCGAATTTGAGACGTCACATCTTGATAAGCATGATATGTGTTTCAGACGTAAACCTCATATTGGCAATCGATGCTTCATAGAAGGAAATTCTTGCGGTCACAGAGATAAACATATTTAAGTAGTATTGTTTTTCACATCGAATTACCACAGTATTAAATACACATATAAAAAAGAAAATAATCGTATTAGAATTTCAAGAAGAATGTAAAAGTGATTACTAGTTAATGAAATTATAAGAATAATTTCATGATAAAATATTACTTATTATTAGACTAAATTTAATGTTAACCCGTTAACGCTCGAATTAATTTCGCAAAATATTATTAGCTGATTATTTCACTTCTAAATTAATATCGACAACTGACAGTAAAATATATTATCTTAAACTGAACAATTCTTCTGATCGTTTTAAATTTAATGCCTATCCTTATTTATTGATATTTAGTGTTCTAGCGGAAAACTTCGAGATAGAAACACTTTGAGATAACAGATGAATTTCCTATTATATGTTGACAAAGATCTTGAAAGTAAAGTAGTATAATATATATTATTATTCAACTTGATTTATGTTAGTATACCTGCGCAAAAAGCAAATATATCTGCGACGAATGAAAAATCATAAAATGACTATCCAAATAATGAAATAATAATGAATAGTAGTCGCATAAAACTTTCAGGGATCATTTAGAGTGACGTTATAAACTGTCACTAAACAGCAGAAATCATTCCAAGAAACCACAAAAAATAATCTGTCATTTTATTAGCTGTCCTCAAATGAGGACACTGGACGCTAACGGGTTAATAAAAACAGTTTTAGAATGAGTGAGAATATAACGATATAACCCATACTGTAAAAAAAAAAAAAAATCTGTAAATTTACTGAAATATTTATCAAGGAATCTCTCTAGATTTACAATAATTCTTAGTTAAAACTAAATAATCGAGATTCTCAAGCTTTATTCTGTATTTATATCTATTTTTATTAGTTAATGTACCAGTAAAAATTTAAATGAATGATTCTACTTTAGAAAAAGCTTTCTGAATCACAATTACAATATCGCCAATAATTAGTTAATTTAATATTAGTCATTAAAGTGTATATATCAAATATATTTTTAACGTCTGCGTTTATTTTTCTTTTTAATTTTACATAAAATTTAATGTAAATTATTACCAGTAGTTTTCTGTTGAAATTTTTAACAGTACACATGTGTACGCTTGTAGATTTCCCCAATCGACACAATGTTCATCTATTTTCAATACACTGTTAAATGAATGTTTCCTAAACACTTTTAATTATGTTGTGTTTTATTAATCCAACTGATTCTCTGATTCTCTGAAGACAGATTCTCTGATTTGTAGCTCCATTTTTCCTAATGTCGTTCTGTTTTTTTTTTTTTTTTTTTTTTTTTTTACATCTCTGATATCAACCATAAAATGTAAATAAAATAAAGATTAAAAACATAAAAATCATGTATGAAAATTTAAAATAGTACATTGGTTTATTAGATTTAGATAATCCATGTGTATATGAATATTAAATATAGGAAAGAAAATGCACGCAAGTAAAATGAAACAAAAGTAGAATAGGGTAATATAATTTAATTTACTTTTAAAACAGAATGTCTTCGATATAGGTAAACTACATTAATAATTTTATTACTTTCCGAACACTATAGTGAGGAAAGTATTGTAATCATGTCAAAAATCCGAATTCGAGATTTTGATGTTTCTATACGTTTTGAGGTCTCCTGAGTCCGTTTTCACTATTTTTACGATGATGTATGTATGTGTGTGTGTATGTGTGTATGTGTGTATGTCTGTGGGTGAACACGCTAGCGTCTAAACGCTTCGTTCGATTAACCTGAAAGTTGGTACGCATATTGTAAGTCACCATAGTACGAACCCTATAGATTTTGGTGAATCTAGCACTTACAGTTTTTTTACAGGGACACAAAGAAAAATTCTTTATCATTATGGCCTATGGGAGCAAAATCTTAAAAGTGCGATAGCATCTAAACGCCTTATTCAATTGAGCAAAAATTTTATACACATATTATAGATCACAAATACTCAATCTGTATAGATTTTGGAGAATCTAGCACTTATAGTTTTTTTACAGGGACACAAAGAAAAATTATTTATCATTATGCCTATGGGGCCAAATTTTTAAAAATGTGATAGTGTCTAAACGCCTTATTAATCCGAGCAAAAAAATTGTACACATGTTATAGATCACAGTTGAACTAACTGTATAGATTTTGGTGAATCTAGCACTTACAGTTTTTTTACAGGGACACAAAGAAAAATTCTTTATCAATATGGCCTATGGGACTAAATTTTTAAAAGTACGATAGCATCTAAACGCCTTATTGAATTCAGCTGAAAATTTATATGAGTATTATAAATCACTGTTGCACTAACTATAAGCATTTTGGTGAATCTAACATTTATAGGTTTTTACAGGGACACAACGAAAATTTCTTTGTCATTATGATCTATGGGCTCAAAGTTCAGTAGCGTTAAATAAAACAACGTGTAATAGATGGAGAAAAATACTCAAACACTCTATTATGGTTTTCTCTCTTTAGTTTGTTTAACAACTACTCTTTCTTTACTTTTTCTACAAAACTGTTAATTACTCAATGTTCGGAAAGTCGAGTGGAGTCACTCCAGATTTTTTTTTAATAATAAAAAGAACAGAAAACTAGGGTTGATTAGATAATATTTTGCGTGGATATTTTAAAGGCGAATTTTTAATTGGATATTTTGTTAATATATTAGAAAAATAAATAGGAATATAATAAACAGGCATACGGTTTTTTTTTTTTTTTTTTTTTTTTTTTTTAATCGTTTGGGTGTGTGACATCATCCTAACCACAATATTTTCTCCAATGATGTAATACGTAAATAGATAAATAAATAAAACAAATTAAATAACAAATCTTTTCCTGTCACGTCTAGTGTACAACATACATACTCTCAGAAATAATATACTCAATTTTGACGATGCAGACATCGTCGGGCTTAATTTCGTTGTTTTTGACAACCATATCGTCAAGCGATCGCGTGATTTTTCAGGAAACGCGAACTCTCAAATATTTCACAAAATTGTTTACTCACAATAACATGTGCTAGCTTTCATTAGCGCCATACTGGATTTTCCTGTGTTCTTTCGACTTTACGTAACAATGACTTTTATTTGCCGGCATGGTGGTTCGGTCGGTAGGGCACTGCCTTCTGGATTTCCCCGTCCCGGGTTCGAATCGCGGTGTGGGCATGTATGTTTGTGATGTCCTATGTCTACAAAATATTGTGTGTGCTTATTTCTGTAAAAATATGGATCAATTGAGACAAAAATCATTGTAACTATAGGTCTCAAAGCTGTCAAATAAATATGCAAATGATTTTTATTTGTTTGCTCCGTTTTATTTATATTTTCATTAAATATAATTAGGATTTAATGCCTAAGTCAACAAACTTGCAAGTAATTTTATAATTCTATAATTTTATTTTATTCTGTGTCACGAAACTAGGATGAAAGAATGCATCTTTACTTTTGACGAAATTCGTATGTTCAAACAAGTGACGAAAGTAATTTTCTCAATTTGACAAAATAAGAAGGGGAAACTATTTTTTTTTTTTTTAATTTTTTACGAAATTCGTATTCTCAAATAGATAACGAAACAAATTCCGTCAGTTTGATGAAATATTCGCTCGGAGCATATTCCTAGAAACACTTTCGTCAAAAATGAAGAAATTTTCGTGAAATTTCAGTATCCATTTCTGAGAGTGCAATAAATCGTTGTTTTGCTACATGTAAAAATATTCGCATCTAGGTATTTTGGTTAAAAGATAAGAATTGTATTCATTCTTGGACTATTTTATTTTGCTTCTGCCCGATCAAGGGTCGTACTTTGTTAGTTTGATACGAAACAATTGAATCGAGTTTTTGAAACTTCTAATATCTACTTACAATGTTTACATTCATTACGGTGTTTTTCTTTTTAGTTTTTGCAACTTCAATGTCGTGGGTACACGTGTTTTTGCACCATACTCTATGCTAATAAAATCCACTATTTTAAACTCCTTTGTTTTACAAAAGCAAATGTTGATTTTCAAGTTCATAATGTTCACCCTCCACTATAAAAACTGTCTATTCACCCCTTATTCATCTGTAGATTAATATATACATTTATTTCTATTTATTTATTTATCATCATTATTATTATTATAAATATTAATATTTTGAAGGTACTACTGTTTAATGTCCTTTTGCTTACAGTATGCATAACTCTTATTATTATTATTATTATTATTAGAAATAAACTTCTGTTTTCGCATACAAATGAATATTTAACTAAAAAATGTCTATTGTTTTAAAAATAATAATATAACACTGAATGTAACTTTGTTTGTTTACTTTGCTTATTAATGTTTTTTGTATAAAATTTTCGTTGGTAAATTTCGGAATATGGTAAAATCATAAAGAACCAGAAAATACCTTAAAAATGCATAATACAAATTATGATATTTCTGAATAAAAAAAAAAAAAAAAAAAAAAAAAAAAGTAGTTGGTTCAATAAGACTCGTACATTGAATCTTATCCCAGTACCACCATTAAAATAATTCTTCAGGGAAAAAGCTGTCTAATGCAGCCATTTCCTTAACTTCTTTTATTTCTTTTTTTCTCTTTTTACTATGGAATTTTTAAAACATATTGATTAGTTGTTGCCTAGGGACATTTTCGCCTCTAAAGCTGAAAGACTAAGTGAAAAAAAGTAATAGTAATAAGAAATAAAATAAATAAAAACATTATGTAACTGAAAGTAGAATAAATATATTTCATAAAAGGTATATTTATAAAAGAAAAACTTTCCGATTATTTTAACAAAAGAAAAGCTTTTAAAGTTTTTCATACTCCTTATGATTCTTTTTTCCTTCTTACTTTTTTTAAATACCTCTACGTAAAGTGTGATAAAAACTTCAACCATTTATTTTGAAAACTTTCGCCGACTAAAGAAATACATTTCATGAAAAAAGATATAATAACGTTTTCTCGATAATTATATTTTGTTAATTATTATTAAAAACAATTATAAACGTAATTTATTAATGGTCTATGGTATAAAAATTGTACAAATAAGAAATATTTACCTTAGTAATGTTCTTAGCGGAATTAATGAATATTATAAGTGAATTATTTATTCATAGTAAGAAGGTTTTTTTTTTTTTTTTTTTTTTTTTTCTTAATGCCATTGCAATGCTGCTTTATCGTTGCATAAATGTCTACGTATTTTCGCCTAATGAAGGATCATGCTTATTTATTGCAGTGGTTTTTAAATTTATAATGTAAGCTTTTTCATTTTTCATACATTTTCATTCAACATTATATTGTTAAAAATAATGTTCAACGTTTCCTAATATATATATATATATATATATATATATATATATACTAGCAGACCCGGCCACGCGTTGCTGTGGCTAATTTGATAAGGTATATAGTATTTCCCCACAACTGAATTTGGCGATTTTTTTTTGGAGCCGTTTTGAACGATAACGATGTCGTTCTGGATTCGTTGCAATAAAATATGACAACCTGCATGCTTTTATTTTACATTTATGATTTATGATTTAGCTTATGATTTTATCAGTTATGATTTTTAGATTTATGATTTAACCATAATTGCCAAATCCAGTTATGGGGAAATACTATAGTTGTTCCTTTGATAAATATTTTAAAACTTTAAAATAGGATATCTCATGATATATTGGGCATTTAAAGTAAATACATGTATCATTTTAAATAGAAAAAGATTTTGGAAAAGATTAATATATTTTAACGAAGTGATGAGAATATTTTGAGTATGTTGAAATTTTAATAGTAAATTCAAGTTAATCAAGAGGGAAAGCATTGGAGATTAAGATAAGAAAATTGCAAGATTTTAACATCGCTTTTTTAGCAATAAATATGAGTCAAAATTTAATGTAAAATACATGTATAAATATAAATCACAAATTTAATCAGGAATGGTAAATTGATAAGTTATTAAAGAAAAATAAAAGAAAAATCAGAGAAATAATAATTTAAAGTTTCGAACATCGATAATATAGATTAGCGTTACAAAACAAATAAACATACATAAAATCTTCCAGACTTTTAAATAAGTTTTAAATTAAGTTTTAAAATTTAATGTTAAATAAAACAGACTTTTAAATAAGTTTTAAAATATTGAAATGGTTACATTTTTTTTTTAGAACATTATATGTATAGATCACGAATTTCTTAAAGAAAACGAAGTGATACAGATTACAATAATGCAAAAAAAACTGAAAAGGCAGAGTTATGTCGTAAGTAAATTTTTAACACGCGTGTCACGTGAAATAAATTGTAGCATATACATAATGTATCTGATATAAGATATTAACATGTTGCAGCGGAATAAATTTCATATCTGTGATCCTTGGAGAAAAAAAAAAAAATATCGCCAAATCTGGCTTGTATATTTTCTTGTTACGTTTTTGATCGCCAAATACAAAAAACTCCAAGGACGACAGAGTTTTGAACTTTAAAATTAATTTTTTGTCAATTTGACAGCAAAATAACTCAATCTAATGCATGCACATGATAACTAATACTTATCTATACAAAAATATGGGGATTAAAATCAGGAAATAATTTTCCTCGATTTTTAATAATTTTTTTCAAAAAATCCAATGGGCGATTAACATAAGTTATCTTTTTCTTGACTTCGCAGACCGTCAGTGACGTCACACTTCGCTTGTGTATATCTACATTAGCACTTTATCAATGTGTAAAAAATCTTTAAATTGATTATGACGTCAATTTTCGTGAGATGCATAGTTAAACATTTTATAATTTTTTAACGTTCACGTTTGATTAAATGTATTTATTTTTATGTCGAAAGAAAATGAACTCGTTTTTTTTTTTTTTTTTTTTTTTTTTTTTTTTTTTGGCAACAATTAAATTTATGGAACTCACAGATATTTTGGAGCAACTGTAACAAAGGACCACGGAGTAAAAAGACAGGAGAAGAAGGTAGCGCTGAAATTTTGTGATGTTGTTTTCTAATGTTTACAGAGGGCGCCAGCGTGCAATCCTTCCTTCTCTCCAGCTTCCGCAATGTTATTCAATGGGGAAATGTCTCGTTTTAATTATTTTTTTAAAAATAATATCAAGCTGAAAAAATTTCGATTGAAAGCAAATTTCATTAAATAGAGTATTCTAACCAACATGTTTTTTTTAAAGAGCCATTTTATACTAATTTTACTTTGAAAGAAAGCTTTTAAAAAATGACGATTCTTATGAACCGAAGCTACCTAAAACAGACAATTGGGAGGAAGGAGAATGGATGAAATTTTGTAAAGAAAAAAATAAACTTACTTTAGGTGCAGAAAACACGAACTCGGACTTTATTTTTCTCCTAGGGCTTTTTTTTTTTCTTTTTTTGCTTATCACTATCATATCATAGCCTGTTTTACAACTAGGAACAAAGCATTTATTTGAAACATCTGAATAATGCAGTTTTAAGAACTTACAAAGAAATTAAATTGCTTAAAATAAAAAATTTTAAATGTACTCCAGCAAAACTCTATTGAAAACAGTAGTATATCCGCGCCGAGGTAGGGAGGAATGACAAGTGGCGCCCTCAATATTTACATAAATTTAGATCACAGTTTCGTAGCTTTCTCCCATTGGACCTTCAACTCCTATTAATATTACTCCGTGCAAAGGACTATAATTAACAAATAATTGCAATAAAAAAATATTGTGACTATAAATTGAGATAAAAACTATCCTATCTCTCAAGTTGGACCAAACTGCACACAGTGTGCAAAATTTCATTAAAATTGGTTCCTTAGTTTAGGAGTTTATCGCGGACAAACATCGTGACACGTAATTTATATATATATACAGATATATAAATGAAAAAATAAAAATAATGGTAACAGTTTGGCTATTTTGCTGCTATAAATATCAAATATTTTTAGAAATGCAATGCTAAATTTAACAATTTTAGTACTACTTAATATTATACTAAAATTGCATTGCTGAAATTGTAAAATTAATGGTTTCAGGTTAACTGCCTAAATTGACCTTTTTTTTTTTTTTTTTTTTTTTTTTTTTTTAAGTGCAAAACTTTGTACTCTATTTTCAAAGCAAATTTTACAATTTTCTTTGTCGTTTTTACACAAAGAGGATATTAAAACGATTTTTCTTTCTTTTTTTTTTTTTTTTTTTTGTAATTTTTAATGGGTTTTTAACAGTTGTTGAAATTGTGCGGTAAATTATTTAGTTAAAAAAGGCCTTAATGTGATTGGTTTGAAATAGAATTATTGAAAATTTACTCAGATTTCCCACTATTATTACTGTTATTAAAAACTTTTTATGAATTTCATAAAGAACTTCTTTGTTATCATATGTGTATTAAGAAACCAAACCAAACCAAACAAAAACTAAAATGGCATTTGAAAAAACATCCTGTTTCTTCTTGGTAAATTAATCTTGGTAAAACTAATTAAAGAAAGTGAAATAAAATCATTGTCACACAAACACAAATCCTGGTACATATTTTAGAACCTTGTGTCTAAAATGAAAATTAATAAAAATGCATGGGAATACTTTTGTATCTGTATTATTTATATTTAAGCTTAAAAACTTCTTGACACACCATAAAATTAATGAAAGAACTATCAGTTTCAAAAAGACAGCTTTCTTCTTCAGGTGAAAAAAGAAAAGAATAAAACCTACTGTCTTGAAGGCAAATGCACGACTGAAAACAGGGGAAAACCCAACGGGGGACGAGTTTTTTTTTTTTTTTTCTTTAATTTAGTACTGTATATTATTTAAGTTTTAAGCTTTATTACATCTTTTTACAGACTTTAATACAGCTTTAATAAATGATTTTTAAACTTTAATACATCTTTTAAAGTTACATTATTATTATTATTATTTCTTTCTGGAAATTTCATTATAATGTATTATTATCAGAACTGCTGCTTCATTAGGAGTAATGCACAATTAAAAATGAACTTCAATTCAAATTTCTGTTTTTGATGCAATTTTTTCTTTTTTTATTGAACTACTGTCTCCAAAGAATCAATAATAAATTTTCCGCTTTTTGACACTGTACTTGAAATGAAACTTTCCAAAGCAAACAAAACTGCTTGAAAGAAAAGACTACGGAGTTGAAAATGTAAATCTCGATTTTTCTTTTCATTTCTTTTTTTTTTCCTTGCACTATGTTTGCATTCATATAATTATTAGAATTGCTGATATATTCGCAGTAATTCACAATTATACATGAACTAGATTTCTTTTTTTTTTTTTTTTTCTGTAGCTACATTTCTTCCTTTATTGATCTATCTACTAGCTGTTTTTGTCTGATTAGCTATTGAATATACTTAAAGTATATTTAAAAAATAATTAATTATAATAATCACTATATTTTAAATCATTTAATAAATAAGCCTTAAAATGTATTCCATTGAAATAGCTGAAAATTTCATTTCGGGTCCCCACTGCCTTCGACAAGTCTTTTTCGCCCGCGCTATATCTGTTCCAAATCCTCATTGATGCTATTTGTGTTTTAACCGGGCATTCCAATTTAGGTGTTAACTGAACAACTGTTTACGAAAAAGGGAAGTATCTTCCTTCTGCTTCCTCTAGTAAACTTTCCGCATATGAATTTTTTTCTGTTCACAAGGCTAAAGCAAATTCTACTTGGAGAATCCCTCCCGCTCACGATTGGTATGTTGGTAACCATCCTGGTCTGTCTTTTCAGTCCGGAGGCACAAGATCCGCACAGATTCCATTGGCCAGACTGCTTAGTGGCCACATCAAAAACTTAAAATTCTTCGATAAAGCAAAGACTTGTTCTCCTTGCCCTTGTTCCTACCCTGCTTCTCCTGCTCATGTCATTGACTGTATTGGCGCGTCTGCGAGGCAGTTGTGGGGTGACGAGGGTAATGGACTTGTGGTTCCGTTAAAGCGACATAATATCATGGACCTGGTCTAGGATTTTTGGAGCAGGAGGGGCATGAAACATCAACTGGACAATCAGTGCCGCTGCTATTATTCAAGAACAGCGTTTTTTGAACAGGTAATTCTTGGACAGATAATTATCTTCATTCAACAGATTCCAGCACCAGGATATCCTCAGCTGCAATAAAATTCATTAATTAAAAAATAAAATAAAACAATAAATCTAATACAAGAATTTTAAGATACTGTGTAGAGGCTGGATATACTTTATTTTATAATTTGGCACCTTTAATTTTAATTATCTGCAAAAATTAACAGTCAATTTGATGATCAAACCAACGACCATCGCGTTATTAGCATGATCAGCTCTAAGAAACTGAGCTGATGTACCATGAAATGTTCTTTCCTTTTGCGTGTCTATCTCTAGAGTCGACCTTTTGAGAAAATTGTAGGTGTACATTAATTTTAAAAAATTCTAATCAAAATTTCGGAAATCGTACTGTTACGTGCATTACGAATATTCACGTAGTCACAACGAACATTCATAGAAATTTCTTTAGCTCATGTTGAAAGGATTTCCCACAAAGTTCCGGACATACACATATAGACACACACTGACATCTTTTATTATAAGTAGAACTTGTCACCAGAAAACCAATAATATTTTTTCTACTTTTTGACACTATATGTAGAACTGTAAAGCAAACAAATTCTGCGTAAGAGAAAAGTCACTAGGGCTGAAAATTTGCAATTCATTTTTTACTTTCTCTTACCCATAAGGTAGATAAAGTGTTGTTTTTTTTTCTTTATTATTCTTTGCTGTTGCACAATATTTACATACTCTTTCAAACCGAGCCAGCATAAACAGAGTAAGGAAAGAACATTCAAGAATCAATACATTCTAGGAGAAATAATGTATAATTTTTTTTTCCTTTTTTTACTATTAAATAAGAATTAACATAATTAAATAAGATTCTTGATAGTTATATTACAAATAAATAAATAAATATATACATATTTGAGTGTACTGATTATTGCGAGTAGCTTTTTTTTTTTTATTTGCTTATTTTTATTTAAATGTTGTATTTTTCGACTTATATTTCTTCGTAAACTAACATTTTATTGAAAAAAAAAGTTTTAATAGTTATACATCAAATTTTAAAAATATTATTAGATACAATATTAATCGACTAGGTGACATAGATGGACTCTGCTCAGTTTCCCATCATATGTATGTTCTCATAAATTTCTAGTTCGAGACATATAATAATGTTAAGAGAAAGGAATTTGACGAAACGCTTGACACAGTGACAGAATGAAACCCCTGCCTAATAGGCTAACCACCTTTCACTTCGATATATTTATCTTATTCTAATCTATTAATTTATTTTATTGGGGTCAGTTTCATAGTTTAGTTTCATCCTACAATTTCCAATGCAACAAACTTCAAAATTCCTATTTATATGGGGCTGCGGTAGCCCAGTCGGTAGAGCGCCGGCCTCGTAATTGGAAGATTGCGGGTTCGGTACTCGAGCCGGCCAAAGACCGTCGTGTACACTAATGGTGGCTGTTGCACGTAAAATCTGCCTTGGCCGAAATGTCCTCCATGTTCCCATCAAAAATTATACCTCTGGGGTCACCGAAGCGGGAGAGCCATACCTTCCGTGGATGATCAAAATTGTGATGGCATGTCTCCGGACCACCGCTAGGGGTGTGTCCCAGATCATCGCCAATAGCCCATCTGCGCAACAATAGTAAAACCCAATCGTCCATCCTATTTATATGGAAAATTTGCAATTTTGCTATGTTGACAAAATCTTAAATCACGATTACTTACGAAATTTTCCTAACCCAACATTGCGACGTAAAACGCAACCATCCATCGTATTTATATGGAAAATTTTCAATTTTGCTATGTTGATAAAATCTTAAATCACTATTAACTTACGAAATTTTCCTATTTGAATATTTGTAGTCAAACATGTTCAATCAAGTATCATAAATTTTATTTTGAAGTTGTCTGATACATTCATTATCCTCAAAATGGACTTTTATGCTCAATTTTGCCCTATTCTGTCATGTTGAGTAAATCGTAAATTTCAATTAAATTACGATTTTTTTAATGTGGAAAATTTATAGTCTATGATATTCATGCCAGTATCCTAAATATTATTTCAAATGTGGTCTGATATCTTTACGATGAAAATACGCCTCAAGATTAATGTTTATGTGAAATTTTGCCCTATTTTGTCATGTTATGAAATTCGTAAATTTTCAATAACTTACAAAATTTTTATATTAGTAAATTCGTAGTTAATATTATTCTTTCCAGTATCCTCTAAATAATATTTCAAAAGTGGTATGACATCTTTACGAGGAAAATATCCCTCAAAATTGTCTTTTATGTGAAATTTTGCCCTATTCTGCCAAGTTAAGAAATTTGTAAATTCCCAATAAGTTGCGAAATTTTCAAAGTAGCATTTTTGTCGTTTATGATGTTCATTCCGGCATCAAAACTGTTATTTTAAAACTGGTCTAAAAGTTTTACAAAAATCTTTTCCATTTAATGCATGTTTAAGTGAAATTTTTTCCTATTCTCCCATGTTATGAAAATCGTAAATTTCTAATAACTTACGAAGCTTTTATTTCGAATGTTGCAAATGAATAGGGTCCTTGCCAGTGTCGAAAGTAATATTTTAAAACTAATCTGATTTCTCTGCGACTATTCGTTCTTCAGATATCGTGTACACTCACTAACATACTAACACACTAACACACTAACGGAGTAATGGACTGTCATATTAACGAACTAACAATCTAAGAGACACCCTACAGACGGACACCATACAAATTTTGTTATTTTTGGATTCCTCACACCTGAAAACGTGTAAAAATGTCAAAAAAGCGAGGTCGGAAATTTTCACGATTACCTAAGTTCCCCATACCTACAGTATGATGCGGAACTAAAACGAGATTTTACATCAAAATTATGCCATGAGTGTATTGCCTTAATTTAAACTGAATGGATAATCGAGTCAGTTGTCAATATAAGCTGAAATATGCATGATATGATTAACAAATTCGTTACTTGTTTAAAGACATTAATAGATATCATATTCATAATATAATTATTGCATAAATAATAAATATTCAATAGGAATAGGAATCATGTATTATAATTATATATTATATCTTACATCGCCAGAGATAAAATCTTCTCATTCAGTTTATTACATTATATATTAAGATATTAAAAAAAAGATTTATTATGAATTGAATAAAGCTATAAGTAAAATTATTAATTTTTATTTGGTTTTATGCTTGAGTTTAACTATATTAAATTATACTTCTTTAATATATTTCATTTTTAAAGACTATTTTTCAGATTTTAAAAAAATAATAATAATGTTATTATTATTATTATTTTACTTATATATTTTTTCTACTGGAATAAAGACAATGTTATTATCTTTCTAATTTATACAATAATAATAACTGGAAAACATTTTGAGTTGCTTCATAATTTCCCTATCACTCAGGTAGATACAGAAGTAACAAGTATATTATTCTTCTGAAATACCCCCCGTTGTTAACTTTAACAACACTCCCTGCTGGGAAATGATTAAGTTTGACTTTCCTTATTTGCTTGTTGTGGCTGAATATCTTCATTGATATGTTTACTTATTTCCGTTATTGGTAATATTTACAAATGGATTAAACAACAATTTAACATATTTTTATATTATAAGACAGATTGAGTGTTTGGTCATTGAAATTATAAAAATTTGTCTACAACTTAAACTTATTACAAACAATTATTTCAAACTCCTTTGATGCTCAAAAATTTAGTATGGATAGACATTCTTATTTATTGCAAATTTGTTATTTCAAATCAGTTACTTATTAGAAAATATGTATTTCTATCTTTCCTTATAATGTGTGTAATGTGGATTTTTTTTTTTTTTTCTTAATCTTCCCTTTAAACTATTCCTCATGCGTACTTGTATCGCTTCTTTTAGACAATTTTGGCATTTGATCACCTCCATTTCTTGCATTCTACAATGTTGTAACATTATATCTATATATCTATATACAATTTATTTATTATTTCCTGTGATATGTTTTGACAGTTTATATATATATACAATAATGATGTTTTATAATTACAGTAAGTCTGTTCTATAAGATTCGAAATCATGTGTGAATTATATTCATTTCGAAAGTAATTTATTTCTTAATGAAACTTATTAAATAAATTGGTAACGTTTGTGTCTGTCTTTACACGCCATAAACCCAAGTTTTTGCTATATTTTGGCTATTTTTAACACTTTTTTATTACATAAATACATATATAATCTATATTTTATTTATATGCTTTAAGAAATGTATTATACCCTTCACAAAATAACAAGTAATAAAACGAGGGTAAAAGTGAATACTCTTTCCTCGTTATTCGTTTTCAGAAAAAGAATAAATAGAAAACATTTATATATATATAATAATAATAATAATAATTATTATTATTATTATTATTATTGACATTAAAGGTTTGCTTTTGAATATCATAAAGTTGATTTAACGCAGAAATATTTATTAAAGAATGCAATTGAAAATTTCATGTGCAGTAATAATAATCAAAGTGTATTTAATTTTCTCCTTTTACTATTTTTAAATTAAATGGTTTCTTTAAATTTACATTAAATAGAGTACATAAAAAAGTTAATGCATTAATTATTAAAAAACTTTAAAATTGTTTTAGTTAATATATTTTTTTAAATATCTGTTTAAAAGTACATAAATTGTTTGTGCATTATATTACTGTATTTATAGGATATTTTTGCAAACGTACCTTCGTATATTTGTACAATATTTGTAAATTTTGATAGTTGGATACTATTCTTATATTTGTTTAATACTATTTTCCTATTGTTAAACATAGCCTCGAGAATTCAGATTATGTTCTAGATTCTTACATGTTAGTTTATCAATCAGAATGTGATTTAATATTCATAAAATAAACTAAAAAACATACATTAATTTCTAGTACTATCAGAAAAGGGGGAAAAGGCTATTAATTTTGTAAACATCAATAAATCTTTATTATTATTATTTTTATTATTTCATTTTTATATAGTTATACATCTAAAGTAACTAGCTTAAAATTTTCGTAGAAAACTTAAATACACACACATACACACGCATATTATATATATATTTAATCATCAAGCATTTTTTGTAATTATCATCGGCTTTATCATTTTATGCAATTTTTTTACTTTATATTATATAATATTTAAAAATGTATTAAATGTGTAAATGAAATCAATATATATATATATTAATAATATGTATACATTTTGGAGTGATTTTATTCATATTTCTATATGCAAAATTCTGCATATTGTATTATTTTGAGTGTGCCCTTGTTTGGCAATTTCTTAATTATATATTTATTCAATGTTTCTTGGTTTCATCTATTCAATGTTTGAAAAGGTTATATATATATATATATATATATATATATAAAATTATTTAATTCCTTTACAATACTCAGCAAATGAGAGAAAGATGAAAATACCAACAATGAATTTAATAATTAGATGTATTACGTATAAATTTATTGTCACAATTACCATTTAAGTAAATTTCACTGAATAGTAAAAACATGTTAAAGTACTTACGCAGAAGAGAAATGACGTATATCACTTAAACCTAAACTATGAGTTAGTTGTCTTAATCCATTGGTCCAGTAAATTCATGCAACACAAGATAACAATTGAAAGAAATTAACCAAAATGACTATTGAAATAAAAAGGAATGCATGAAGGAAAAATGGAGTTAAAAATGCTGAAATCCAGTACCGATCTCATCAGGAAACTAGCAGTACTGTCAACAATAAATGCAAGATTTCGAATATTGTATAGCTTTTCAGCAATATACAACACTAGTTTCAATCTTGCATAAAAAAAAAAAAAAAGAAAAAAGAAAAAAAAAAAGAAAGAAAGAAAGATAAAAGGAAATTGGCTGATAAAATAACTTAACCATAATGAAAATTGGAATTCGTGAAAGGTGCTGGCCACATGTAAATCAAATCCAAATCGAATAAAAGTCCGGGCGGTTGTCAAAACGAACAAACTGAAAAGAAATAATTAAAAGTAGAGAATCGATTAATCGAAAGTTTCTGAAATGAAATAAATGTAAGCATGAAGTGATAAATATTGTTCTTAAAATTTAAAAGCTGAATTCACAATTAAATAATATTCTAGAAGTAAATTTAAGTATAAATAAGATTAATACGATTTTCACATTAGGGCATACGTTCGACTCAACGTATGAGCGCGCCATCTAACGTGGAAAAAATAAGTTACTACTAAGTGATTTAAGAAAAAGTGTACGATAGATGTTCTATTTATATGAGTGTAATTTATAGTCTTAAGCTAACATAAGAAAAGGCCAACAAGTGATAATTAAGTTATTATGATTAGGAAATTGGTGAATAATTTTAATTTTAAAAATTATTATTGTTATTAATATTATTATTATTATTATGAAATAGGAAATTGGTGAATAATTTTAATTTTAAAATTTTAATAATTATTATTAGTAATAATAGTCTTAAACTAACAAAAGAATAGGTCAACAAGTGATGATAAAGTCATTATGAATAGGAAATTGGTGAATAATTTTAAAATTTAATAATATTATTCTTATTATTATTATTCTTATAATTATTATTAATAATTTTAATAATTATTATTGTTATTAGTATAATTATTATTGTGAAGTATTATTAGTATTTACGTTTAGTATGAACACATCAAATTTGAATGATATCTAGTTTTTTTTTCTTTTTTAATTAAGCAAATGAATTATATATTGTTGAAACTTAAACAATATCAACCAGAAAGAGATGATGTATCCTGCAATTGCAATAAGACCAAGCTTCTATCTTTTTTTTTTTTTTTTTTTAATTTAAATTCGGCAACCCACCCAACGAACCAGCCAAACAACTCCACCCTTCCTCCTTAATCAAACATCTGCCCTCCCATCCGCCACATGTTAATTATTACTATTTTTTTTTTAAATATAGAAATGTACACATACATATATATATATATATATATATACACACATATACACATACACAAATACATTTTTTTTTTTTTTTTTTTTTTTTTTGAGACAATGAACACTTATTGATAAATAATCGAATAAATAAATCTCTTAGGATAACCCATAGCAGTAGCAGTTTTAATTAAATTGTTAATATTCTTGTTTTTGTTATGAGATGAACAAAGTCTGTTTATTCGAAATAGATGATTAAGAATAATATTTCTGTATACAGATAAATGAAGACAGGAATTAAAATGTGTAAATAAATTTACTTTAAAGCAGAAATCTTTGCGTTTATCATATAGATCAGTAGATATTTTACCATCATTTAATTTAAGATGTAAATCTAAAAAGCTAATACAATTATTGTTAATATAATTATGTGTTAGTGTAAGGTGAGATGGATATTGAAATTTTAATAAAGATGGAGTAGAGTTATTAACATAAAAAATTATAATATCATCAATGTATCTATAAATAATGACATTATCATTACAGAAACTTTGTTCATAATGGTATAGATATAAGTCAGCTAACAGACTTGAGCTACATCCCCCTTGTGGGATACCGACCTTTTGGATATAAATAGTGTTGTTATGTAGAATAAAATTATTGTGAATAATAAAATTTAAAAGAGTTTTAAAGGAAGCTGCACTAAAGTATTTAGGAAGAGAAAGTTCACTTTTAAATCGCAAATAAAGGTTGTAAATAATTTGATGAAGATCAGTTAAATTAATATTATTAAACAAGTCAGCAAAATCATAAGTATTAATATCATTAACATTGTTCATAGTTTGTACAATTTCTCTGAGTTGACAGCTATTTTTAAGACAATAGAAATTGTTGGATTTACTAATGAAGTTATAAATTTGTTTAAGAATATCAAGGAGGATTTTATTAGCATTATTGTTATATGTATTACAACCAATAGTAACAGTTCTGAATTTAATAGGATTTTTATGAAAATTAGGAGTAAGGACAATATAAGGATAATTGAAATTATTAAATGGAAGCTTTAATAATTTATAAAAGTTATGAATTTTTCTATTATTAATTTTCATGTCACTACAGGTGGGATGAAAGTTAGCACTTGAAGAAATGTTTTTTTCAAGTAGAGAAAGATAATATTTTTTACATATTAGGGCATAGTTATTCGGAGATTTATCAACATAAGTAATAACATAGTTTTGTTTGAGTACATGAATAGAATTAAATAGATCGGATTTACTGTAATAAGTTAAATGTGTTTTATATTTTATTAATTCATTTTTCAGTTTCGAAATCACTAAAACTTTCCATTGATTAAAATATTCAATAGGTTTATTATAGGAAATAGATATTTTATAGATAAACAAGTCAATATCAAAAGTTAATTGCTGTAAAATCTGTGGAATATTAGTTTTTTGAAGGAAGTCTAAATTTTGTGCCATAATGCATAAGTTTTTTTAAATTGCGGTTATTAACAAATTCAAGATCTCCAGTAATTATATGTCCATGGTTCTTGTCTACATATTTTTCATAAGAAGGATCATCACAACTACAGGATACACCAGTAGAAAAGGTAGATTTTGACACTGAATTATAATTGAATAACAATCGACCAAGAGTAATAGGATATTTAAATGTACGAGAAATTTGTAAATCATTGATGGGAAACATACAAGATTTATCATTAATAATTGAAGTGATGTTGATTTTATTAAATATTTGATTTGAAAAATTAATAATTAACTGAGAATTAGATTGTATTTTTTGAGGTTTTTTAGAAATTTTGAGATTGAATTGTTTAATTCGAAATAAAATTATATCATAAAAAATGTCAGAAAAGTGTTGATTATAACTATGGTTTTGAAATTCATGTAGATAATTTGTTAAAAACTTTTTTTTAATAGCAAATATAGACTTTCTTACAGAGAGCCAATTATAATTATCAAGATAATTTGACTGCAATTCATGAAGTTGTTTATTAATAGCATTTTTTGATATTGCATGAACAGAAGATTTTTTACCACGTTTGAATCTAGTGGTTTTCTGGTTGATACTATGAATATATATATATATATATATATATATATATATATCGATGTATCATTTCCATTTCCTTTTAGTCTATTTCCTTTTATAATCAAATTTTAAATTTTCCCTTGAAAAAAAAATAAAGCATTTTCAAAATTATTTTAAAAATATATAAAATCTTGAATAATTTATTTATAAATGTAATCCATGCTGTCTTATGTTTTTCTTCTTTTCAAACAGATTTATCTGTTTTTACTTTTTTTTATGCATTTGTCGGCATTATTCGACAGGAAAAATAAAACTTTTCCATTCTATGGCTTTTTGCGTATTTTTTAGTTCAAGAGGTTAATCTTAAGCTATATATTATCTCGAACGAATGTCGGTCAAAAAAAGAAAAATGCTCTTTTCACTTATTCTCGTTAGAGACAAAATAATTAAATTGTTCACTTAGAATATCCTTTTCTAAACTATCTATCTCTCTAATCTCTATTCTTTTCGCAGTTCGCCCATTAGATGTCATGATAGAAGGAGACAGACAACCCTTATCAGCCCACAAAACAGTAGAACTTGTTTGTAGAGCGACAGGTTCCAGACCCCCAGCCATCATCACCTGGTGGAAAGGATCTTCCAAGCTGAAGGCACTAAAAGATAACATCTCTGTGGATGGAAACGTAACAACCAGCATTATTACAATGACGCCATCTAGTGATGATAATGGAAAACATCTATCATGTCGAGCGGAGAATCCATTGATTTCAGGAAGTGCCATTGAATACGGATGGAAACTAGAGGTTCACTGTAGGTAACTAGGGAACTAAGCGATAAATTTCAAAGCGTTTTACTTTTAATCGGCAGAATATATAAAGAAAAAAATAGTTAAAGTTTAAAAGCAATAATTTATTCATAATATTTTGCAATATCTAGAAAAGAAATAACTATATTTTAGGTATATATATATATATATATATATAAATTCTAAATTTTAAGCATTAAATATGTAATTCGAGTTCCATGTTATTAAATCGAATGAAATCCCATCACTGTAATAATAATAATAAAAAAAAAATGTTTTTAATAATATTAATAACAATAATAATAAATTTTCAATATTTCAGATTAATCCAATAATTAAACTAATTTTAATTCATTTAAAACATTCTAATTCCTAAAAATTCTGTCCGAAAGTTTACAAGAAAATGTCATAATAGTAAATAAATAAAGTAAAATAAAATAAAGTACTATGAAATATAAATAATTAAAAATAAAATGAAAAATACATAAAGTTTTCAGCAAATGTCGATTAAATAATACAGAAATAAAAATTTATAAAACTATATATCTTAATTAAAATTTATGGTAAAAAATAATTAAAAGTCTGTTAATATTTGCATAACTGCCAAAATTTATGCTTTTTAGTAACACTTCAATGAAACACAAATTTTCATTTTATTTAAATTGTGTAAAAAATTGTAAAAAATTATAAAATATATAATAAATTAAAATAATGTAATCTATGCAAATGCGAAATTTCGGTTTTCTATTTTTATAACACACTTTTATCTAATAAATCATTAAATAAAACATTTTTTGTTTCTTTATGATATTCATGTTCAATTTTAAAGGAAATTTGTTATTGAGAATTTCATTATTAGCCGTATTAAAACATCTATATTTACAACAGGTTCTGGATTCACCCAAAAATGCTACTAAACCGTTATTTATTTTTCGCCGTAATACTTAAACAAAGAATTCTTTGACTTAAAGCACATTATAAGTTTTACAGTAAATGTCTTTCAAATGTTGGTAGAATTACATGTTTTTTTTTTTTTTTTTTTTTTTTTTTTTTTTTTAAGAAGGGTTTTTTTTTTTTTATTATTATTTTTTTAATAGTATGATTTTCTTTGTCAAATATATATATATATATATATATTTATTCATTATTATTTTTATTATTATTATTATTATTATTAAAAAATATTATTATTAATCATTAATTCAATATTAATCATCATTATTAATCATTATTCGAGTGATGTGTTTCACAAAATATAATAATAATAATAATAATAATAATAATAATAAATGTAGTTAAGAATATCTATTATTAATCTGTCTTTAGAGACGTTATTCAGAGGATTGAAAATAATAATAATAATAATAATAATAATAAACATTACTTAATTAATAAGAAAACTATTGCATTATTTACATTAATTGCTTTAGTTTCTCAGGATTTTTTTTTTTTTTTTTTTTTTTTTTTTTTTTTTTTTTTGAAAGAGAAATCTTAAAACAAATTGTGTGAATTTAAGAATTTAATATGCACTATGTAATTTACTAAAATTTGTAGTGTTAAAAAAGAAAGTCGTTAAATTGAAATGTTCTTCAAATTTTCTTTATATATATATATATATATATATATATATTATTCGAACTACATCTCATTTAAAATTTCATATGTTGGTATTTTCATCTCTCTTTCATTTGCTGAGTGTTGTAAAGGAATTAAATTATTCAAATTATATATATATATATATATATATATATAGCGAGAGAGAGAGTTGTCTTTTGTTATTCCTTATTCTTAATGAGTTCGGATTTATTTACACTTTGGATGATATTGTGCTTAGCATACTATAATGCTTTTAGAAATAACTATGACAGAAATAACACTAATTTGCATGAAACATGAACTTTATGCCCTTGAAATAGTATTGATGTTGTATGTATTTCTTAAATTGATGCTTATAGTTTTTTCAGAAATCTTCTTTCATCCTCTCTCTGCTTCTTCATGTGATATTTGGTTTCATATTTTGCAATGTTTGAAAATGTTTTTAATATATATATATATATATTATTTGAGATGCGTTATTTCTGAGTGCACTTCTTTCGAAAAAAAATTTAAATAATGTTCTGAAGAAAATTTGATTTAAGATTAGATATTTATTTTAAAATATAGTAAAATAAGTCTAAGAAATGTAGAATGTAATTGCTTATTTATTATTATTGTTATTCACGTTTAATTAAATCAGATATATATATATATATATATATATATATTTTCCTCTCTGAAAACAATTCCTCTCATACTTAAAAAAAAAAAAAAAAACTTAGCTTTGGCTTAGTGTCAGTTACTCTAAATATCCTTGCAGATCATATAGCTGTGTATAACTTTTATACTTACCCTTTTCCGTCACCGGAGTAAAATTCCAACAATTTTGAAATTAGTTATTTTCGTTAATTGCAAATTTAAACTCAAACCGTTTCATTTGTGGGTTGAAACAACTATATCATACATTAAGAAGGAATCTCATTCTTAATATACTATTATAATTGATATAAAATAGTTAAATTATTAATGTGAAAGAAAAAATGACTGATTTTTGGCAAGTAATGAGCAATGATTCTAAATTTTTAGATCTAAACTAATATCACTTAAAATAACTTGAAAAATATAAAGTTCCATGCCAATTTGCTTAAAGTAAATTACGTGCAGTAAGAAATAGGGTGATGCATAAAATATTTCTTGTTTCCGTTAGATTTGTTAGACAAAATTAACAATCAAATTCTAAAATTATGTATAGATTCATACAATTTACAATTGCATAATAATAAACTTTCATGAATTTGTTTATACACACGGAGAACTGCATCTTACTTAAGCTTACACAAACGCAAATGTGTATATAGTTAAACATAAAGATTAAGGATTTCTGCATTTATTTTATGTTGTAACTAGCAGGCTTTGCCCGCTTCGCTGGACATTAAACTTAAATGAGTTGTCAAAATGCCATATCTTTATTAATAACCTAAGTACTCGCTGTGATTGGTAGACGTTTTCTCGCTCCCAGTGTGAGGAGTCTGGGTCCCCACTGTCTTCGGCACAACTTACCCACTTCTTACTTCCCCACCCTCAGCGGGTGAGTTCGTAGTTTTGCAAAATCCCACTAATGTACATAATGCGTGCACTTAATCAATATCCACACACCAAAATTCGCCATTCTAAGATAATTCAAAGCGAATTCAAACGGAAAGACACGTTTTTACACATGTTTATTGCCCTCCGACTCCGAGAAGGGGGGAGGGGGATTTCAAATTTCGTGAAATGCAGTTACAATAAGTGCCGGGTGCATACAAACAATTTACGCACCAAATTTCGTGACCACAGAAGTCTTTAATAGACAGTATTATTATAAATAAATAAATAAAAAAAGCACAGCTTAAGTATCGGAACCCTTTGGTGACTTTAAATATTTTAGGCCACTTTTGCGATGAACCAAATTGGCTATCTGAATTGTGCAATTAAAGATCTTGGCGAGAAACGTCCGAGCTACTTCGGTGCCGAATTTCAAATTTTGCCAAATGAATCCAATACTAAAGCTGTTCCATATCGAATCTGGGTTGAAAACGGAAAAAAGGTAAAATAAATTAGACATATCAGACCTATATTTATAAATTTGATACCAAATGAAAGGGGCGATTTTGCTGAATCCAGGGGTTCAAACAGTTTTTCTATGCGACAATTAGATTTTATAAAATTAACTAAAGTATGAAACTTAGATGGCAACACTTCATTTCAATCTTTTCATAATTTGTAGTGAAAATCACGCGAATACAAAAGTCTTTATCTTAAAAAATTATTTTTGTATTTTATTTTTCCATTCAAAGCGTTTTAGTGAAAAAATATTTATGGCGCATGCGCAGGCGTTTTTTACACACAATTTAAACACTAATCATAATTTTGAAAATTTCTATAGATATAATTGCAAGTTGGGTGAAGACCTAAGTTTCTGCCAAGCGCCGTTGAATTCCTTCCAGCCGTTCTCGAGTGATGCCCGGATAAACGCGAATACAAAAGTCTTTATCTTAAAAATTTATTTTTGCATTTTATTTTTCCATTCAAAGCGTTTTAGTGAAAAAGTATTTATGGCGCATGCGCAGGCGTTTTTTACACACAATTTAAACACTAATCATAATTTTGAAAATTTCTATAGATATAATTTCAAGTTGGGTGAAGACCTAAGTTTCTGCCAAGCGCCGTTGAATTCCGTCCAGCCGTTCTCGAGTGATGCCCGGATAAACGTGTTTTAGTCTTTTACCCCCTAGGGGGGGAACGGGGGGTAATTTCTGAAAAATTGATAGATATAATTTTAAGTTGGGTGAAGACCTAAATTCCTGCCAAGCGCCGTTGAATTCCGTCCAGCCGTTCTCAAGTGATGCCCGGACAAAAAAAGCGACATTCGGACACGATGACACACACACAGACACACACACACACACACACACACAGGCAAAATTTTCTGAAGTCATTTTCGGCTTTCATGGGGTGTGAAACGTGAAGATATCGCAAAATTTTTCGATTCCGACAAATTTACAGACAAAACTCTGATTTTATTAATATAGATAGTACAACACTACCAAATGCATAACTAAGTTATATAAGACATATTCATGAACGAAATTTGAATAAAAGTTTCAAAGAATGTTCTGGATATTCGAGATTATTGATTTATCTCTTTCGAGAGCTTCCTAAAAATATTTTCTTCTTTCTTTTTTTTCTTCTTTTTTCCTCAACTTTTAAATGTAGGTTGGTTTCACTCTGTTTCTCTCTCTCTCTCTCTCTCTCTCTTTTTTTTTTTTTTTTTTTTTTTTTAAGCACGAAAATCATTTTTACTTTAACACTGATTCATTACAACATATTTTGATGCATTATGTGCTTAATGATCACTAACATTTAGCAAATAACCATTTTTATAATTCCTGTTTTAATGATAAAAAGTTTATTTAAAATATCATTTTTAAATTTAATTTTAAATTTATTAATTAATTTATTATTGTTGTTTTTTTTTCGCATGTAATGAATGTATACATGTACATGCATACATACATACATTTGGCAGTAAAATGTTTGACACACACATCCACACTTTTCATGTTTTTTTTTTTTTTTTTTTAGTTTGATGGCTAGTTTTTATCAACTTACTTTTTTATAAAGCGCATAAGACTAAGCTCGACAAATATTTACTTAACAAAACACTATTGGGTGCCCATCTTTTAAGCAGGAATTATTGCTAGTGCATCAATAATTTGGCTGTCAACAGTATTTATATGTAATGTTTTTCGATTAAATATAACAATATTTAGATGTTTGTTAATAAAATATTTTGTATAAAATACAATACAATAAGCTTTATATTATATAATATGCTTTCAAAGTTATATTTATCTTCAAATTTTTAATTTATATTCTGGAAGTTTGCTTTCTTTAGAATCATGATAAACTAAATTTGTTTTGCGTCATGCACTGATGATCCTTTAAAAATATTTTTGACTAGAACAAATATTTCATTATTTTCTTGAAAATTCTTTTTAACTTTAGAAAACATTTTGTCAGTATTTATTGATTTTACCGTTAATTGTGTTTTTTTCCCGTTAATATCAGAAAACGATTAATGTACATATAGTAAAAATTGAAGAAAATATATTAAAGATTTTCTCTGAAGAATTAACAATCTCCTATAATAAGAGATAAAATTCTTTAACTTTTTTTTTTGCTTTTCTTCGGACGATAGATTATTACGAAATCGATTAAAATCTCTTTAATTTTAGTTACTTGAATGATTTTTTTTTTCTTTCTAAATTCATGAAGTGAAAAACTATTAAAAACTAATGAATTTGTAAAAAATAAATAGATATCGATAATTTTTGAGAGATTTAATTTTCGTCGTCGACAGCTGTGAAAAAACTTTGCAATTCAATCCAAAAATAGAATTTGATAACACGCATGATTTACAATTTAATTAAATTGTGTCTCTAAATTCATTAATGCTGTGAACAACATTAGTTTTCCTTATGTTGTAAGATAGTTCACGTTATATATTATACACTGTTAAAATTTTTAACAAAATTCTACTAATTATCATACATCGTAAATCTTATGTAACTGAGTGAAATAAATGGAGATATTAAAAAAATAATTTATGTATGCATTTTACTGACTAATATTAATTTAATTAATATTTCGCTAAAATGAATTTCCTAAAGCAGAAAAATTAATTTTTATTTTATTTTATTTTATTTTATTCATTTATTTATGTATTCATTTTTTGAGAAATTAGTTAAAACAAATAGGTGGAAATATATAATAATATTGATAATCATGGTTATTTAATTTTAACTAAGAATTATTTTAAATTTACAGAGGCTCTGGATAAACATTTTTGCATATTTGCAGCTTTTTTTTTGCTGTTGTTGTTGTTCAGTGTACAGTATTAGGATAAAAAATATAAGAAAATGTTACAGTTTATTCATTATGAAATATGGCGTCTGTATAACTGATGAATATATAACTGCGTATGATTATATATGGCTCTATAACTGAATGCAAATGATTCATCTTTCACCGTAAAATATACCGAAAAAAAAAAAAAAGAATTAAAAATACATATATAGCGATAAAAGTGCGCAGCTTACCGAAACTTTACGGATAAATGATGACAGTGATGTTTCTAGATGCTCAACGTCATTATTTATTTAGTTATTTTGTGTGTGTTTGCATTATTAATAAAAAAATTAAAAAATTAAAATACATTAAATATATATATATATATATATAGTCGAATTGTTATCAAGTAGATTACATCAAGAAACTATTCTTCACTAAAATTTGTGCCTAAGTTGGTAGACACACATATACATTCTTATTTTTATTTTATTTTATAAAACTAAATTAGTGATTATATAATTTTAATATTTTCATTGATATACTGTCTTTATATTAAAATTTGAACTTGAAAGTAAAATTCAGTTTGAACCTTTTAATAAGTTTTGTATTAATATGGAATATTATACCTCTGTGGGGGTCACCGAAACGGGGGAGCCATCCCCTCCATGGAGGACGAAAATTGTGATGATATATCTCCGTACCATCCCTAAGGGTGAGCCCCAGACCGTCACACATTACCATTAGCAGAGTACTAGTGCGACGTTAAAACTCAACCTACCTACCTACCTTGTATTATAAAAATTGTTCGTGACCAAAATTTTAAATGAGAGATCCAGATAATATTTTAAAAACAAAATAAAATATTTAAAGTAAAACAAGAAAAATATATAATATTTTTATTTCCGCAGAGACACGGTTATTATTTTAATTTAATTTTTAATTTTGTAAAGAGGAAGTTTAACTTTTGTAACAAGAAGTTAGTGTTCATAAATTCTCAGAAAAATTAAGACATAAGAATTTTTCTTTTAATATAATTAAACATTTTCCTCTCTGTAAGTCGTGTTATCTCTAAATAGGTTTATAAGTTTAAATTACTGTATTTTTCTTGTATTATTTTTGTAACGTTCTTGATATCATGTATTTCTCATTCTTTGCAAACTATAGAAACTGCCAAGAATTAAAAAAAAAAAAAAAAAAAAAAAAAAAAACTGTTAATAAGAATAAATTTTCTTATCTTAAAATTTTAATCAAAAATGCATGCTTACCAAGTAATTAAACCTTTCGCAACGGGAGGCGCAAACGCGCGGTCAAATTCTATTGATCAATATTTTTATTCCTGTGGACATACAATGATCTTTTGTGCGAAAAATAACTTTTTAAAACATTTCAGGACATGGCGGCATAAATATGTAATGCCTGGGGTGAATGAGAAAACAATTTGGCACGCCGGCGTGACGCCCTGGAAAAGGATGCTTTTTTTCCTGGCACGTATGCGTGACAGTCCGTGCAAAAGGATTAAGAACTGCATTAATAACGCGATTAAGTCAGTTACAAATCAAGATAATTTTGCACTTTTAAACAATGATATATATATATATATATATATATATATTTAAGTTGAAATTTCAATTACCATATAAATACCTATCAAATTTTATTCTAGAGATTACTAAGTAAAATTTCCGTTTTTAAATTTGAATTAACTTAATAGCGTTATGATAAATTTGTTTCTCCAAACCTGCCTTAAAATTAAACGTTGAAGTAAAAACGTTAAATGCAATCTATGCTAGACTGCACAAAATTAATTTGAATCTTTATTTATATTTTTGTACTGTTGATTCAAGCTTCATCTACAATATTTTTTCTCGGGAATATTTTCTCTATTTATTTCTGTAAAATAACACAACTGTCTATCGGTAATAATTGTATGAAACAAATAATAATAAAATTTTACAATACTTATCATAATGCATATTGCTAAAGAATACTACACCATGTTACTTACAAAAATATTTGCACAATGTACCATATAATTTTCTAGGTATTTATTGTTCTTGTGTTGTTAAATCATTCTGAATGGTATTTTTATACATTCTGTGTTTTCTATTTTAATTTGCATGTATAAATAAATTTTAAAATGTTTATCTCGTACAATATATTAAACCCAAATAATAATAAAAATTTCTTAAGTGTTTGAGATTTTATAAGAATTACAATGAAACTCAATTAAGTTTTTAATAACTAGACAATTTGAGTAAAAATAGATTGATTTAATCACTTATTCGAAATTCTCTAGGCTCAAGCTTGTTCCTCAAAAGTGTTCGGTCATCGAAACTTTTTTACTTTAAAAATGTATCAGCTAAGTTTCATTGCACGAAATGTTAGAGGCTTTATGATTTCTTAAATTTTTGTTGAGAAAATTTTATTAATAGTAACTTATTTTCTTCAAATTTATAAAACGAGCTTCTAAGATGATTTAAGTTTTGTTTAATAAGTTTTGTTCATTTGATTCCTGTTTGCCTAAATTTTTTGATACATTTTTGTTTATTGTGTTCTTCCGCGTATTAGCCGAACAAAGGACATTCTTTTATGAGATATTTCTTTTTTTATTTTCTTCTTTATTTATTTTAATTTTATGTAAATGCATTCATAATTTTTTTAACTAAATTTTTATAATTTCAGAACGTATTTTCTATGGCGACATGTATGATGTTTTTCTATTTTTATTCTTTGCGTGACAGATTTCATTGGAGTTAATATTTTTAGTTTTGTCTGTTCGGAACCTTAGCAAACGTTGTAAATTTAAATTATTTTAAAAGTTAAAAACTTTTATTTACATATTATTTACATATAACATTTATTTACATATAACATTTATTTACATATTTAAATAAATTATTTTATTACATATCAATAGAAATATATATCAAAACAGACAGCAGTGAAAATCAATCAAAAACTTTTATTTTGATTTAAATTTTCATCATAAGACATGATTTAAATCAATGCTTCTTACATAAGGTCGCTAATATAACTTGTATTATACATATAAGATAAGCTTTGATTTCATAAGGAATTAGGTGCTATTTAATCGCTAAACAAGATTTTGTTTTGTTCACCAGTGCAGATGTATATATATATATATATATATATATATATTGTAAGTATTTTACATTATATTCTTTCTTTTTACAGATATTCCGCAACTTACACTTAGATTAGGCAGCAAATTACGGCATTCTCACATACAAGAGGGGAATGACGTATATCTAGACTGCGCCATTGTTGCCAGCCCATGGGTTAGTGATATAACGTGGAAATTTAATGGAAAAGAACTGAACACCAATACATCTGCTGGGATAATAGTCAGCAATCAGAGCTTAGTTCTGCAGAAAGTACAAAGAACTTCTAGAGGACATTACACGTGCGGTGCAAGTAATAGTGAAGGAGATGGCGAAAGCAATATTGTCCAGCTAAGAGTACAATGTAAGATTTTGTATAAAACATTTAAAAAAATTACGATTTTTAAATTAAAATTTTTGCAGATTAGGAGATAATAATTATAATTAATGACAAAGTGTTCATCTAAAATTTTAATCAAACAATTTTTGGTTGATATATACACACACACACACACACACACACACACATATATATATATATATATATATATATATATATATATATATTTTATTATTTATTTATTTTATTTTATTTTATTTTTTGGTGTGCTGAAACCGAAACGGAAGTCAGTTTTTCTGTATCTCGTATATGTTTTTTCTAATACAGGGTGTCCACCGACGCTGTTTCTCCCGTGACTTTTTCTTCAATGTAATTAAATGGTAAATTTTATAGTATGTCCCAATGATTATTTATAATTAATGAAAGAAACATACTAGAAACTATCGAAAATAAAGAAAATTTGCTGGTAAACACAAAAATTTATAGGTGATAGAGAAAAACACTCTTCATTTTCGGTTTCAGAATACCAATATACATATGTATGAGCTAAAGTTTTAAATTAAATTATATCAACATTATTTTTGTAGATCTGTGCAAACTATAGTACTAGAATTAAATAAATTTTTAATAAAATTTAGAATTAATGAAATGCGACTTAAAATCTACCTGGACTATTCTTTAAAAATCTCTCTCTCTCTCCCTCTGTATCTATCTATCTATCTATCTATATATATATATATATATTTCAAATTCTTCACAAAGTTATATGTATATAAAAAAAAATGTAAAATTAAGTCGTAAAATTGTTTTGCAATTTATTGAAAATATAACATAGGAAGCTAAGATATTACAAAAATGTAACGACAGTACAATTCTTCAATTTGTAATTAAAAAATAACAATAATATTTTTTTAGAAATTTGTGATTTCACATTTCGTGGAATGGTTCATTTAAAGTAATCATGAAAAAGTCACCAATACAGTGCACAGATTATCTTTATTCGAATATAATTGCATAAAATGCGCATTAAATGAGCTTTAAAATTCGGAATTAAATATTAAAGGTCATGTAATGCAGATTCAAGCTCATTAACACTGATTTAATCAAAAGTAATGTGCTTTGAGAAAAAAAAATCGTAAAATTTGGACATAATACTTATGATTAATAATCTAGTATTTTGGAATTAAATAACATTTTTTATAAAATAAAGATATTAATGTAATGAGGCGGTTAAAATCTATTGGAATCATTCCAATGAAGTTCAATCCCGTCATAAAATTATATATATATTTATTTATTTATTAGAAAATTAAAAGAATAATTGTTTTACAATTTTATTAAAATATATCGTAGGAAGTTAATAATTGCAATTAATGCAATATACGAACATTTCTACAATTTATATTTTTAAAAACTAATTTATAAAAGATTGTGATATTTTATTGAATGGCCCATTTAAAAGAATCGTGTAAAAATCGCTACCTTAGCAAATATATTTATTAATCTTTATTTGCATCTAATTGGATAAAAAATGAGTTTTTTTTTTTTTTTTTTTTTTTTTTTTTTTTTTAATATATATATATAAAATACTGAATTATATGCTATTGCACATGCAATGCCATTTCTGTTTTCATTAACAATATTTTAATTGAAAGTAATACGCTAAGATCATGTCTAGATAAAATTTTAAATCTATTTCAATTTTTATTATTTTTTTTGTTTTTAGAAAATTAATTCGTGTAATAAATAAAAAAAATGTAAATGTAATTATAAATTCTGTTAGATTAATAATGAAAAACTGTAAATCTTGTTTGAAAAAAAGATGTAATTCTTTGCTGATTTCAGGCTAAATACTAATATTAATCATTTTAAGTGTTAAATTGTACCAGCCCATCATAATCAAAAAATAATTATAATCAGTATTAAAATAAGTATTTTTCATAATAATTATTTATAAACAATCTATTTTTTTTTTTCAAGTAAAGAAGATACTTATAGTTAAATAAATAAATAATTTAATAAAATGTAATAGATATAGATATAGATATGAGAAAAAAGTTTTTCTAGTATGGTATAAAATAAACAAAAGTACATTTTCGTTTTTATTTTATATTGTCAATACAATTAAAAGGAAAAAATCGAATTACTTGGAGAAAGGAAAATTGACGATATATTAGTGTTCCAAAAATATGTTTTTCTCATGGGAACGAAATTTTAATGTGTTTTAATCGTTTGCATATGAAACGTAATTGTGTTATTTTAGTATTATATCAGCGATATCAAAGGAATGAAAATAAATAAATAAATAAAGGTTGGGTGGTTCTAGTTATAATAATAATCAATATATATTTTAGTAAGAAAGTTCGAAAGTAATCGTGTTTTTCACTTTTGAGGTTTTTAACTAAACATTTAAGTATAATTAGTTTTGTGGTAGAAAATTACCATAATTTTTATTTAATCATATATTATAATCATTTTCAAATTTGTAAATATCACTTGATTTATTTATTTATTTACTTATTTTCAAAACTTGCTCTAGGGTAAGTGCACCAGTGCTTGACACTTTTAGAGCAAACTCTGATGTTTTTAATGTTCTAGTCATCAGAAAATATTTTTAGAAATCTTAAGTTAATGCATATGACATGGAAGACATTCAGAACGACATATATGTTACATACATTTGATAACAATTATTTCTTTTTAATGAATTTTTATTTGACACCCATTCAATGTTCTAGTAATTGACACTGCCAGTTTTTCCTTTTATTAGTAATTGGCACTCTATATTCTAGTGTTTGACACTGCTAGTTATTAATTTTACCAGTTATTAGCAAACTATGCTCCAGTGCTTGACATAAAATGTTAAAATTCGTATATGTAAAATATATGATTTTAATATTTTTCTTATTAATTAATTATTTCGGGATAGATGTCAATTACTGGAGCATGCCAATCACTGGAGCACCTACCCTATATTACATTTCAAAAACCTTTTTAATTTTCGTGTAGCAGGAAAAATATTAGACTAAAAAGTTGCATTTGCTTTGAAAGTATTTTGATTAAACAAGCTTATATTACTTATACTACCATTTACTTTGATCTTTATACATAAGAAGAAAACATCATATTTGTGAAAATTTTTGAACTCCAGTTTTCGACATATTTACACGTTTTGAGGTCTCCTGAACACGATTTGACACTTTTTAGAAATTATCTGTCTGTGTGTTTTGTGTGTTAATCAGACATTTTTTGCACGCTGTATCTTATGAACCGATGTAAGAAATGTAACCAAACTTGATTATTTCTTGAACTCGGACCTAAACTGTTACTCATTACTTTTGTTGATCTATTGCTCAACAGGTGGCGCTGTAATTTAATACTTTCTAAAGTTTTAACATTGCAGTATAGCACGAAATTTCGTATAAATGTACTTAATAAGAGTTATTTTTGATGCATAACTGTAAAATTAATGTGAATTATTCTTAAAAACAGCATTTAAATAGGGGAAAAGGGGGCTGCATAATAGGGGGCATCGCTTACTCCTGGACGGGAGGGGGTTATTACCCAAGGGGCGAGTACAATTTCAATATGGATGTCTTTCGAAAGGTCTCACTACAATTAAAACGAACGGTTTAACCAAAGATCTGTGATAATTTAAAACAAAGTTATCTATATTTCATTTTCAACTATTTATGTTATTTAATTTAATTCTTAATTTTTTTAATATTGGCCCAAAATTGACTTTCTATCAGCAATTAGCGTTATGCTTCTCTAAGATAACAATTGTCTGTATTCGCCATGGAAAATAATTTCAATAAATAACGATTTAACAAATAATTTGTACTGCGTTAATTTGTATAAATTTATGTATAAGAAAGTCTTGTGGTGGCCACAACATACTTGTTGTAATTTATACACCTAGTATTCAAATGTACCATCTTCTCAATACATTTATATAAGAAAGTTTTTCTTTTAAGAATTTCGAAGGTCACGATCCCTGCCTTCTACCCGTAATATTTTGTGCGGTTATACACTAACCCACGATACAGTCATTTTTAAGTGAAAAATTGCAGCGTCACCTGTTGGGAGATAATACTAAAATGTAAATTATACAACTTTAATTCAAGATCAAACAAAGTATAAAATTTCGTCAAAGCCAGATATTTTCAAAAAAAGTTCAAATCGTGCCCGGTCATTTTGTTTTACAAAAAACTTTTTTCTTTTTTCTTTATTATTATTATTGTTATTATTATTATTATTATTATTATGTACTTGGAATCCAACTTAAATAGTAATTGTGCTGATGACAATACTAAGAAAAGTAATAATAAAAAATTCTTCAAAATATATGCTTTACTTCTTGCAAATGTATGTTCACTTATTAAATATCATTTTCTATTCATTTATTTATTTTTGAATTATCTTTAAAATCACTTGAACCTATGATGCCCTATGATGTATGCATAGTCATCTGCAACTTCTTCTTCTTCTTTTTTTTTTTTTTCCCCTTTATCTTTTAACAAGCTCTTTTTTTTAAGCCTGGAAGACTAATAATTATACCGACATTCCTGTGTATCCAACATTCCCATGCGTTTATCAGTATGTACAGCAAGAGCCGTTTAAAAACAAATGACTCTTAAAGCAATAGATTAGGTTCAAGGAGAATGAGTAAAAAAAAAATGGACTCATTATTTTATTATCAAGATAATTTATAAGTAGGCTTTGAAAATAACTCAGGCAACAAAAAGTGTGATTCATGTACATAAATTGCTATTCATTTATTAAAATTTCTAATATAGAAATCATAATAATTTAAAGAAGAAAAATATTTTAGTAAAAAACAATCATTGTTATTATTATTATTAGTTTTGTTTACATTTTCTTTTCTTCTTTTGTAACAAGAGAATTTAATAAATAATTAAAGATATTTTGTTGTTATTTTTTTTAAGAAAATATTTTACAAATAAATAAAACAACTTTTACGTATAAAGTTATTATATCTATGAATTATAGTAACTTTATATCAAAGAAGAAGAAAGAATGAAAGAAAGAATATATATATATATATATATATTCTTTCATTATATTTCAATCATATAATATATGATTTAAAAAAAAAAAAGGAAACACATAAATGAATAAGTTATTTATTTTATTTTATTTTATTTTATTTATTTATTTTGTATAAACTTTCATTTTTGTTGAGCTAATTTAACACTTTTCGGTTCCCTAATTTTAATTTCGTTCGGTTAATTTTCTAATTTTAAACAATCAATCCCACCTTTTGGCGCTCCTCTAAAATGTCACTGTTTTAACAGATTTGTACATATTCACCTTAAAAACATTTAATTTTTTTACAGAAACCGATGTGATAAAGGGTACTATCACAGCTATAAATCTACGGCACTTAGTGGGTCAAACATGAATACTCAAAATACTTTTGTCTTTTAAATAAATGGAGGGGGGGGGTCTTTGCCCAATGCTCGCTCCGATCATCATACCTCACATGAAGCTTTCCTCCGCCCCCCCCCCCCCCCTGACTCGATTTCCCTATTAACCCCTGCAAGACTCTGCCCACAAATTCGCTAATTTACTTTTCACTGAATAGGAATGTTAATTGTGCATTACGCAAGGCAAAAGCCGAAGAATGTTGTTACAGAAATCCCCATATTCAATCACAAATTGAAATACATTATATATAATACCACGATTTTTTTAAAATTAAATATTACGTTAAAAATCAGTATTTATTTCTTTATTTGTTTACTTTTTTTTCAGTATGAAAAAAAAATCGTAATATCTATAGGCTATTTTGCGTTACAGCGTTAGTATATGATCGCTCTTAGCGACTTTTAAATTATTGTCACTATTTGTCAATGAATTTTTTAGTATAATTGCTTGTAATAAATGCTAATAATTTAATGTTAAACTTTATTATGATCTATCATTTATACACACACACACACACACATATATATATATATATATATAATTATAGGCAGGCATAAAATTTGTGGTACACTTTTAATATATTAATTATGAAAGTAGAGAGTTGAAAGTAGTATCATTCAAAAGATATGATTAACCAGATTTTCAGAATACAAAAAGAAAGAAAGAAAAAAAATATTACTGTGTCAAGAAGGTATTTAAAAATACTTTTATTTTTTGTGCATTTTTCCATTATTTTATGCACAGATTCTTTTATATTAAAAAGTACCTCTAAAATAGAAAGATTCTTTAAACTCAAATAAAACCATAGACATACTAATTTGTATAGATGTACCATCACTAACACTATACTCTAACTACAGATTTTTTATTCTAAGAGAAAACAGACATTAGAATGTTAGAAATTTCAGTAAATGAGTGGTAGATCGAAAGTTTATACTGTTGAAAATATACGAAAATTAAAAAACGATTTTATTTATGAAAGTTCTAATTTTTTTTCTAATTGTTTTAAGATCAAATTTATTTTTCTTTTCTTTTCTTTCTTTCTTTCTTTTTTTGTGATTTACTCTAGCTCTAATATGAAGATATATTTTTAAGCAAAAACATTAATGCATTCCCATTAACGGAGAAAAATAAAATGGCAGACTTCCTTTTTCGAATATAAACATAAACATTTCTTTTCAAAGGAATGACATTCATTTCAAAGGAACAGATTTGATATATGTTGTCCTTTGCGGAAAATAGATCAATAAATAAATGATAATAAATCGCCAAATTATCTAGCGAACACATTTAATTCCTTTCAAAAATCATGGTTATTTTAATAATGTATATTAATGCAGCAATCATAATATGAAACAATATTTCGTACAATATATATGTATAACAAAAATATACTTCTGGCCTGTATGTTTTCGTATTATGTTTTTGGTCGCCAAACACAAAAAAACGTCAAGGACGTACAGATATCAAATCTATGCGCATTATATTTCTAGAGTTTTGAAGTTTAGAATTTAAAATTAAAATTTTGTCAAATTGACAGCAAAATAACTTAATCTAATACATGTGCACTATAACTAATTTGTAATTATACCAAAATAAGGGAATTAAAATCAGGAAATATTTTTCCTCAATTTTTAATACTTTTTTACAAAAAATCAAGTTTACAATTAACATAGGAAATATTTTGCTTGCCGCCGCCGACGGTCAGTGACGTTATACTTCGCTTGCGTATATTTTCTGCATATATAAGAAGAGAGTATAAGATTTGGGGGAAATTTTGATTTCCGGTCTTCGACGAATTTACACATTTTGAGATTTCCTTGCGTTTCAATTAACTGAAATTGACTACATATCTTCAAAAAAGTGGATCTATTACTAGCTTCTGGCTGTATAAGAAGAAAGTAGAAGATTCGGAATAAATTACGATTTTCGGTTTTCGAAGAATTTACACGTTTTGAGATTTTCTTACATTTGAATTAACTGAGATTGACTAATTATTTTTAAAAAAGAGGCTTTATTATTCTATCCACATGATATATAAGAACAAAATATAAGATTAAAAAAAAAAAAAAAAAGAAAAAAAAAAAAAATATATATATGAGATTTTTGGTTTTCAATAATGTTACACGTTTTTGAGATTTCCTGAACTCAATTCGACTATTTTTAGATAATATCTGTCTAACTGAGTTCGAACACTGTATTTTATGAACCAGAGGACTTAGTTTAACCGAACTTGATATTTGGTTGGACCTTGTTTTGAATTCATGCCGATTAGCTTTTGGACTATATAACCGAATAGGGGGCGCTTCCACGATGCGACTTCTTCTCATTTCAAGAAAAGCTCAGCATCTACAGTGTACCAAACTTAGAGATATATATTAAATAAAACTCTGCTGATTCAATTTGAATGCATATCGACAAACAACACTGTAAAGAAAATTCCGGCACTTTCTAGGGAAATTTTAGGTAGCTAATGTACCCAAGGTGTGTTCCTTGAACCAGTGATGTTCCTTGAAAATATCTGTAACCATCAAATATACACAAATTTAAAATAATACTACATTCCTGAAAACTATATTTTACTTATTCTCAGGAAACTACCCCAAACTTATTAAAACCAGGAATGTATCCGATGTGCAAGAGTAACGTTAATATATATATATATATATATATATAATAAAGATGATCTATTAAGCATAGTAGAAGCCAAGCAACAGATACAAGATCACTGAAACACGAATGACCAACAAGACAAAAAAAAAAAATCACCAGTGGACGAAATATACCAATGCAAAGAAACCAGATTCACCAATTAACAGCCTGCAAAACAAACGAATCAATAAAGTAAAACAACAAATCTTAACTTAAAACCATAAACTTATCAAAATTAATGAAAAAACAACCCAAGAAACACAAGATAGGAAGAAGGAGGCAGGCGGCAAGACTTGTGACTTGCCTGTGGGGTTACACTAGTTTTATGCCGGCAACACTCCCCCAGCCTGCCACGACCAGAAACAGGAACCATATGGATTTAATAATGCAAATTTTAAAGCAGATGAACAACAATGAAACCACGAAGCCACAATGAAATTAACTGTTTAATCACATTGTGTTTAACAGTATAATTAGAACATTAAATATAGTTGACAACTCAAGAAGGGAAAAACTGAAATTTTAATGGAAAATGAAAGCATGCATAGTAATACATAGCAAATGCAACAAGCCTTCTATTTTTTTTTTTTTTTTTTTTTTTTTTTTTTTTTAATTTAATTTCACAAACCCACCCAACCATCCAGCCTTACAACACCACCCCACCTCCGTAATCAAACATCTGCCCACCCAACCGCCACCTTTTTTATTGTCTTTTATTATTTTATAATTTTTTTGTTGATATACACAAGAGTGTACACAGCTTTTTTTTTTTTTTTTTTTTTTTTTTTTTGTACTGACAGAGACATGGTTAAGGATATAAAATAGAAAATACAAAGTTTTTAGGAAAACCCATTTTAGCAGTGGCTGTGATCAGTTTATTAATATTCTTGTTTTTAAACTTTGCAGAGCATAAATTATTAATTCGAAATAAATGGTTAATGATGATGTTTCTAAATACCGAAAGATGCAGACATGAATTAAAATGTGTAAATAAGTTTACATTAAAACAAAAATCTTGCCGTTTGTCATAGATATCTGTGTAAAGTTTATTACCATCGATGATTATTTTGAGATCTAAAAAGTTAATAGATTGATTAGTCAGAGTATTTTGAGTTAGCTTTAAATTAGGTGGATAATTGAAGGAAAAACCATTTTGTGAGTTTTTGTTGAGATAAAATACAATAATATCATCTATGTAACGATAAAATCGAACATCATCATTGCAAATTTGCTTTTCATAATAATAAAGATACAGATCTGCCAAAATACTGGAGCTACAACCTCCTTGTGGAATGCCTAATTGTTGCAAATAGATATCGTTGTTGTGGAAGATATAATTATTATGGATAACAAAGTTAAGAAGTGTTTTAAATTTTTCTTCTTTAAAATTGTAAGGAAGATTAATTTGAGCTTTATATTCTTGAAAAAGACTGTAAATGATATTACTAAGATCTGATAACTCAATATTATTGAAAAGATCTTGAAAGTCAAAAGTCATAATATTGTCTATTGAATCGAGCGATTTGATGTATTGAATTAATTGAAAGCTATTTTTAAGACAGTGTAAATTATCAACTTTGCAAGTACATTTGTAAATTTGCTTTAGAATATCCAGTAGAGCTTTATTAGCATTGTTGTTATAAGTGTTACACCCAACAGTGACAGTGCGAAATTTAATTGGAGATTTGTGAAACTTAGGGATGAGAACTATATAAGGATAATTAAAGTTATTGAAGGGAAGTTGAAGTAGTTTATAGTAATTATGTATTTTTCGGTTATTAATAATAAGGTTATTATTAGTTAAACTGAAGATGTTACTATTATTGATCGAAGAGTTTAAAATAGAGAGATAGTAGGATTTACAAATAATGGCATAATTATTAGGTGATTTGTCAACATAAGTGATCACATAGTCATCCTGTAGTGATTTGATTGAGTTAAGAAGTACAGATTTTTTAAACAACACCAGATTTGAAGAATTGATAAATAATGCATTTTTGATTTTTTGTAACACTAAAACTTTCCATTGAGTGAAGTAGGCAATAGGTTTATTATGAGTAATAGATATTTTATAAATAAATAAATCTAGGTCATAAGAAAACTGTTGTAAGATTTGCGGAATGCTAGTTTTAACTGGAAGTCTAAATTTGGTGCCAAATTTCATGAATTTTTTTAATTGATAATTGTCAATAATATTGAGATTACCTGTGATAATATGTCCATGGTCTCTGTCAATAAATTTTGAGAAAGAAGGATCATTGCATTTACATGTTACAGTGTTAGTAAAAGAGGTAGACTTAGATACAGAATTATAATTGAATATCTTTCTTCCAAGAGGAAGAGGATATTTGAAGGTACGAGATAGATTTAAATCTTTAATCGGAAACATACATTCTTTGTCATTAATGATAGACGTAATGTTAATACTGTTCAATATTTGATTTGTAAAATTCACAATTAATTGAGTATTTGTTTTAAATTTGTTAGGCTTTTTATTAATTTTTAAATTAAATTGTTTGATTTTGTACATTATAATATCATAAAAAATGTCTGAAAAATGTTTATTATAGGATTGGCTTTGAAAGACATTCAGAAAGTTTACTAAGTATTTCTTTTTAATTGCAAAAATAAATTTTCGAATAATGAACCAGTTATAGTTAGATAAGTAATTAGTCTGTAGATCTGAAATGAGTTTAATAATGGCACTTTTAGAAAAGATTAAATCTGTTTTTTTACTACCACGTTTAGTTCTAGAAGTTTTATTGTTAATTTTGTGATTGAGTTGTGCATAAATAGTCGAATAATCATGTAGAGGGTTGATGTTAGAATATGCTTTAATAGTTTTACTAAAGTATTCGGAATTTAGGCCATATGGATAAATTGTATTATAATATTGCATAAATTTTGATTCAAGAAATAGACGCTCACTTTTATTTTTCTGAATTTTTACAATCTCTATGGTACATGAATTAAAATTATGTGATTTAAAGTGTTGTAATTCTATAGTTGATTTAGAAGGTGCAGCTGAAAGGTTTTTAGAATCTGATCGATGCTGATTAATGCGTAAATGTAGAGGAGTTGAAGTTTCACCAATATAACTAAGTTTACAATGACCACAACTGATTTTATAAATAACATTGTAAGCCTGACAAAATGGAACCAAAGATTGATTATTATTCAATTGTGTGTGAGAGACCATAGGGCAAGTTTTACATCTATTAGAACCGCATGTTCTAAATTGAAGTAAAGGAGGAGGAGATGATAGGTAACTGGATGTCGATCCAAGGATATCCCTATAAATATCCTTGTACCGGGCACAATACTGCTGTGAAGCAAAGTATTTCTTGCCAGGACCTAAAAATTTACTAAACAGAGTCATAGAGAAAAAATGTTTTTGTATATGAAAAATCACAAGGCAAGTAAGTATTTACATTAGTTTTATCGAAAGTGGGCTATACCAAATTCAATTACTTAATTAAATTGATTCTTGATTAATAAATATCTGGATTAATGAAAAGTGAAGAGAGAACTAAAAGAAAAAAAAAAATAAATAATAATAATAATAATTAAATAATATGTACATATTTACACTAAACCTCCTTTGACCTAATCTATTGATTTGGTTCCAATTACAAATTAAATTCCGCCCATTTTTGATTTGGTTCAAATTACAAATTAAATTCCGCCCATTTTTTGAAAGTAAAGTAAGAAACTAACCATCACGATTCACAAAATGTCAGGCACAAAATGCTAAATAATAATTAGAATTAAATATTCGACTATACATACACAACATATATTTTTTTTTTTTTATTAAAGATATTTATCTAATTAAAGAATAAATTATTAAAGTAAGTTGCCAACTATACAGTTAGTTATAAAGGATCCAGGGCCAGTGACATAATACTGTCGCAAAACTTCCCAACACTACAAGAATCATAATATAATATAAATTTTAAATCAATAAATAACATACTGAAAAAATTAGAGAAATTACAGAAATAATACAAATTGTAAGAGCGCAAATGCAGCTTTATACAAAGTGTATAATACAAAAAATAGTGTTAATGCCAATTTAAGACAAATCTAAATATATGAAATTCATATATTAGATAATTTAAATGACATAAAGCAATAAGTTTTATTAAACACAAAATACATTCAAAATTTATGCGCAATTGCAGCAGGTTTAATTTTAAATGTAAATATAATAAAGATGATCTATTAAGCATAGTAGAAGCCAAGCAACAGATACAAGATCACTGAAACACGAATGACCAACAAGACAAAAAAAAAAATCACCAGTGGACGAAATATACCAATGCAAAGAAACCAGATTCACCAATTAACAGCCTGCAAAACAAACGAATCAATAAAGTAAAACAACAAATCTTAACTTAAAACCATAAACTTATCAAAATTAATGAAAAAACAACCCAAGAAACACAAGATAGGAAGAAGGAGGCAGGCGGCAAGACTTGTGACTTGCCTGTGGGGTTACACTAGTTTTATGCCGGCAACACTCCCCCAGCCTGCCACGACCAGAAACAGGAACCATATGGATTTAATAATGCAAATTTTAAAGCAGATGAACAACAATGAAACCACGAAGCCACAATGAAATTAACTGTTTAATCACATTGTGTTTAACAGTATAATTAGAACATTAAATATAGTTGACAACTCAAGAAGGGAAAAACTGAAATTTTAATGGAAAATGAAAGCATGCATAGTAATACATAGCAAATGCAACAAGCCTTCTATTTTTTTTTTTTTTTTTTTTTTTTTTTTTTTAATTTAATTTCACAAACCCACCCAACCATCCAGCCTTACAACACCACCCCACCTCCGTAATCAAACATCTGCCCACCCAACCGCCACCTTTTTTATTGTCTTTTATTATTTTATAATTTTTTTGTTGATATACACAAGAGTGTACACAGCTTTTTTTTTTTTTTTTTTTTTTTTTTTTTTTTTGTACTGACAGAAACATGGTTAAGGATATAAAATAGAAAATACAAAGTTTTTAGGAAAACCCATTTTAGCAGTGGCTGTGATCAGTTTATTAATATTCTTGTTTTTAAACTTTGCAGAGCATAAATTATTAATTCGAAATAAATGGTTAATGATGATGTTTCTAAATACCGAAAGATGCAGACATGAATTAAAATGTGTAAATAAGTTTACATTAAAACAAAAATCTTGCCGTTTGTCATAGATATCTGTGTAAAGTTTATTACCATCGATGATTATTTTGAGATCTAAAAAGTTAATAGATTGATTAGTCAGAGTATTTTGAGTTAGCTTTAAATTAGGTGGATAATTGAAGGAAAAACCATTTTGTGAGTTTTTGTTGAGATAAAATACAATAATATCATCTATGTAACGATAAAATCGAACATCATCATTGCAAATTTGCTTTTCATAATAATAAAGATAGAGATCTGCCAAAATACTGGAGCTACAACCTCCTTGTGGAATGCCTAATTGTTGCAAATAGATATCGTTGTTGTGGAAGATATAATTATTATGGATAACAAAGTTAAGAAGTGTTTTAAATTTTTCTTCTTTAAAATTGTAAGGAAGATTAATTTGAGCTTTATATTCTTGAAAAAGACTGTAAATGATATTACTAAGATCTGATAACTCAATATTATTGAAAAGATCTTGAAAGTCAAAAGTCATAATATTGTCTATTGAATCGAGCGATTTGATGTATTGAATTAATTGAAAGCTATTTTTAAGACAGTGTAAATTATCAACTTTGCAAGTACATTTGTAAATTTGCTTTAGAATATCCAGTAGAGCTTTATTAGCATTGTTGTTATAAGTGTTACACCCAACAGTGACAGTGCGAAATTTAATTGGAGATTTGTGAAACTTAGGGATGAGAACTATATAAGGATAATTAAAGTTATTGAAGGGAAGTTGAAGTAGTTTATAGTAATTATGTATTTTTCGGTTATTAATAATAAGGTTATTATTAGTTAAACTGAAGATGTTACTATTATTGATCGAAGAGTTTAAAATAGAGAGATAGTAGGATTTACAAATAATGGCATAATTATTAGGTGATTTGTCAACATAAGTGATCACATAGTCATCCTGTAGTGATTTGATTGAGTTAAGAAGTACAGATTTTTTAAACAACACCAGATTTGAAGAATTGATAAATAATGCATTTTTGATTTTTTGTAACACTAAAACTTTCCATTGAGTGAAGTAGGCAATAGGTTTATTATGAGTAATAGATATTTTATAAATAAATAAATCTAGGTCATAAGAAAACTGTTGTAAGATTTGCGGAATGCTAGTTTTAACTGGAAGTCTAAATTTGGTGCCAAATTTCATGAATTTTTTTAATTGATAATTGTCAATAATATTGAGATTACCTGTGATAATATGTCCATGGTCTCTGTCAATAAATTTTGAGAAAGAAGGATCATTGCATTTACATGTTACAGTGTTAGTAAAAGAGGTAGACTTAGATACAGAATTATAATTGAATATCTTTCTTCCAAGAGGAAGAGGATATTTGAAGGTACGAGATAGATTTAAATCTTTAATCGGAAACATACATTCTTTGTCATTAATGATAGACGTAATGTTAATACTGTTCAATATTTGATTTGTAAAATTCACAATTAATTGAGTATTTGTTTTAAATTTGTTAGGCTTTTTATTAATTTTTAAATTAAATTGTTTGATTTTGTACATTATAATATCATAAAAAATGTCTGAAAAATGTTTATTATAGGATTGGCTTTGAAAGACATTCAGAAAGTTTACTAAGTATTTCTTTTTAATTGCAAAAATAAATTTTCGAATAATGAACCAGTTATAGTTAGATAAGTAATTAGTCTGTAGATCTGAAATGAGTTTAATAATGGCACTTTTAGAAAATATTAAATCTGTTTTTTTACTACCACGTTTAGTTCTAGAAGTTTTATTGTTAATTTTGTGATTGAGTTGTGCATAAATAGTCGAATAATCATGTAGAGGGTTGATGTTAGAATATGCTTTAATAGTTTTACTAAAGTATTCGGAATTTAGGCCATATGGATAAATTGTATTATAATATTGCATAAATTTTGATTCAAGAAATAGACGCTCACTTTTATTTTTCTGAATTTTTACAATCTCTATGGTACATGAATTAAAATTATGTGATTTAAAGTGTTGTAATTCTATAGTTGATTTAGAAGGTGCAGCTGAAAGGTTTTTAGAATCTGATCGATGCTGATTAATGCGTAAATGTAGAGGAGTTGAAGTTTCACCAATATAACGAAGTTTACAATGACCACAACTGATTTTATAAATAACATTGTAAGCCTGACAAAATGGAACCAAAGATTGATTATTATTCAATTGTGTGTGAGAGGCCATAGGGCAAGTTTTACATCTATTAGAACCGCATGTTCTAAATTGAAGTAAAGGAGGAGGAGATGATAGGTAACTGGATGTCGATCCAAGGATATCCCTATAAATATCCTTGTACCGGGCACAATACTGCTGTGAAGCAAAGTATTTCTTGCCAGGACCTAAAAATTTACTAAACAGAGTCATAGAGAAAAAATGTTTTTGTATATGAAAAATCA